>JAPYZR010001180.1:0-23442 GCA_030522945.1 Trichopria nigra | reverse complement strand
AAGCGAGCTTCGCGCGATAGCGCGCCAGGGGTCCAGGGGGCGGAGCCCCCGGTGGGGTTGGCGGCCGAAGGCCGCAGGGGCGAAGCCCCTAGTTTAAAACTTAAATTATTCAAATTAAAAAGTATAATCAATTGGTTTTCGCAAAATATTTAGTCATCGTAACTTTTAACTGCGAAAATTGAAAAAAA
This sequence comes from Trichopria nigra, assembly GCA_030522945.1. Lineage (NCBI taxonomy): Eukaryota > Metazoa > Arthropoda > Insecta > Hymenoptera > Diapriidae > Trichopria > Trichopria nigra. The sequence goes on along the minus strand of JAPYZR010001180.1, from coordinate 23,254 downwards.
AAGAACAAATTCGTCAGACAATGACAGTAGAACAAGGTATACTTAATTGTTGAAATATATACTCTATAGTTTCTGTATGTTATAGTTCTATATGCGAAATTGACAAATCAACTGGAATCAACTTTCTGCCCATAATTTAATTTTTAACCAGTAACATCCTAATATTGAATTATTGTATTATTTCCTTTCCTTTTCAACAATACCACGATCTTAAATTAATTAAATATACTATCTTTGCTCTACATATTTTTGATCTACATAATTTCATTTAATGGTTAATTTATAGGTTATATAATATATTCATAATATATCTGTGTGAAAGTCGATTTTATGTGACTACACGAGAAACGATTATGAATCGATATCAAAATATTCGTAAATTAGGATCTATCGTCCGACAATTCGACTTCAAGGTTCAAAGTCCATGACTTTGAAGTAAAAAATAACCTAAATAAAGAAATTTTAAACGGTAGGCAATTTAGAGTTTGTGCAACGAAATTTGACTTACAGACCGAATGTAAAAATGACGCCATATAATTTCATGTCCGCCATGCAGTATTAGAAAATGTATAACCTCAAAAATTCGCTATTCACCAATTAATATAATTATGTTCTGTTCTCTCATTTCATTAAAGGAACGCATATTTTACAGTTACCTCATCAATTATAACAGTTTTATTAAATTTTCCCGTATTTTAACGGTGCGTTAATTTTCAACAGGGCAGTATACAGTTTTGATCACAAATATCGTTAGATTAAATAAATTATAAATAAAATATACCAAATTGATAAAAATATAACAATGATGAAACAGATGACATTTTTTACTTACAATTTTGATAATTTTACTCACCTTTTGTATTAATTATTCTAGATTTGAAATTATTATTTTTAACATTTATTGAAAAATATGTTTGATTAAAATTATGATTGATTAAAAATTTCATATATTTTTATTTGAGGAAATGTAGATTTTACAAAAGAATTCGCAATAATGCGGACATACTCGATAAAATGCCGAAAGCAAATTGCTGAACAATCGAATTTCTCAGTTGTGCAATTTCGCCTTAAATTTCTTTGCAGTTTACGCCTGTGTTTAACCATCAGTTATGCCCAGTTCATTAAAACATTGCATAACTTGACCTAGTTTAATCTCGAAATAGGTGTTTAACATTTATCGTCTTTATTAAAACGAAAATTAAATAAAAAAAAGAATCGAGGTAGTCTTGTGTAGCGTTCGAATGAGTTCACATTCCATGAGAAATTCTACTTGCCCGAATTTGATTTGAAATGCTTTATGTATGGCGACGATTTCACTCCTAATGAGAAATTACGAACTTTTTTAGAGCACAACTTCCATTTTAGTGCAATTTCAGTGATAATTGAACAATTCTAAATCTGTTGGATTTCATTCTATGTATTAAAAATATTTAGAATTTCTAATTGTATTTTGTAATTCTTCGAGAAAAATGAATTATATATATATATATTATTGCATTAGAATGACACAAAAACAAATTTATTTACTGATTTTAACAAAAACGAAAAACAGCTATTAGAAAAATGGCTTCTTTTAAGTTTCAGTGAAATAATTAAGTAATAAATTTTTTTTCGATTCGACGATAAAGTGCATCCTATCAATCTTTAACGAATATTCTTTCTTCGTCGTAACGAAAATTAAAATTTAATTCTATCCAAATATTAATTCGTTAAATTATATATCGACAGCGAAAGCCTACTTTACTTCACAGTCTGCCAGCGAAAATATTTGGTTTTCTGTAATAGCTTGCTTGAACGGGTACAATTGGCAGATCGCGCAGCGTTCGGTAAGATGTTTTACGAAGCGTGAACCTGCGCCCTCCTCATTACGCTGCACGTTATTATATTTTTTCCTGTCCGTCATTCATTTTTACGCCTGTGCAGTTTTGTTTTTGCCAGGATGACAAAAATACTTGACCTTGGTGTTGTATATACTCCAGCAGTTCAGAAACAGTCTGTTGTAATTCACCTCGACATTTTTTTTATACCTTTGCTCAACAAACCTAAATTGATGCGCTAAAAAAGTTTCTGCAATTTTGCATTCTTTGGTCAATTTGGCATAATATTAATTATTCGCATTCTTAAAATAACTCGGAAATATTTCTTGATATTAAGGAAAACATCTGATGGTTGGATAAAATCGTGATTCTTGCGATAGGTCGAAAAAATATAGGTGACTATATACGCGTATACGCATGTATAAATGTATATGTATTATGTAATATTGTTTCATATAATAAAACAAAAATAATTCAAAAATCGAAAACAAAACGTAATGTCCTCATTCTCAACATTCGAAGGAAATATTGAGATCGACTACGTATTTATTTATACCCATGCAAGAAATGCTGAATTCTTATAGGGTATTTACTTTCCATTTTCTGTAAAAGTTCTTCACACATCACGATTTTTCCACCCCAATAACTGCATTTTAAGATTTCTTTCAAATGTAGCAGAAAGTTCTGCATCGGCAAAATAACCCTTTACTAGTACAAAGTATATAAAGGAATGAAATTTTCAGGAATTACATGAAATCGTAAAAGCCCTCTTGGGGTATGAGGCCGGATATTTTTATGAGCTGGAGATGTATTTTTATGATTTCATTCAACTCGTGTCAGTTTTATTCCTTTACCTCGAAATGTTTAAAATGTGTACGTCATCGCTCAAGAAACTCCTTTGCCATCACCGCAAGTTTGTAAATGGAAATTGATCGCGATTCAGGATTAACCAATCAGTTCTTTCGACTGTTATTCTGTCCAATTTTTTTGTTCTCTTTAATGCAATCAATAACTCCTATTTATGCTAATGAACTTATTTATTTATAACAATAAGTATTTGTGAAAATTAAGCAGAGAAGTGAAGGTTACATGTCATAATTAACGACTGAACCTGGATGAACGTGTTTGATCTTAGCCAAAATAACCAAATCTCCTATAGACATTTCTTGTACCATTATTGGGTGTTTATTTGTCTCACCTTATTCTTCAAGTAATGATTTTTGAAAATAGAATAATGCCAAACAATACCCGTATTCGGAAATACAAGTAGAATTATCTTTGTTAGAACCCATTCGACATTATGAAATGCATTTCAGGTGTTTCAATTAACCAAAAGACTCTACCCTGCTTGGACGTTTGATTTATTCTCAGAGATTAGTCAGTTTGGCTTAAGAGCATATCTTATACGCAGTTGGAACACTCCACATATATAGTTGGAGTGTTCCAAACGTTAGGTTGGTTTAAAAGTATCCTATAATTCTTCAGGCGTCAGACGGAAAGAATAGTTCAAAGTTACGAATCAACCAGGAAGAAGTTGATAGGTATACAATTCTTTTGGCTTAGGTTGTGCGGAAACGTATGCCATCCGTCTGTGAAAGCGCATGATTCGGTGTCTACAATTTCAAATTATGTGAAAGGATTGCCTAATACAAGCTAAATGTCTGAAGATACGTTAAAGCGATAGAGATTCAAAGCTTGTCCTTCAATCCAAGGGCACTGATCGGAGCCCACGATCCTTTTCATTCTGGACTCGCTGACTGTAATGGCCGTACTGGTCAGATTGTACGCAGAGGCGTGGTTAAGTTGAACTCATGAACTGATAAACAATGCTGGAAAAGTATCGCGTTCTTGCGTTATCCGAATCATGACTTCCATTACTTTAAAGAAATGTCTGATAGCATTTCAACGATTTCCCATGGAGCGGCGGCAGGCAATGCCGGCGTAGACGCTACATAATACTGACCGCGAGAAGAAGTGCGAGAGGGAACCTCCGAGGGATTGCACGAGCGGGAACAAGAAGCTGATTGTCGTAAAAGTTTTGTAGCTCGTCGCAGTTCGCAGACAGGAACAATGGACCGCGAAGTCATGGACCTTACCCGCGTGCTCAATGCGAACCCTGTGCCGAGAGTATGGATGGCGTTGCGTGCGCAGCCAGAGGTAAACACTTAAATAGCGTGCCAGCATATAAACACGAACGAGCACCGCCACCGCCGGCATCCAGTGTGTGTATACACACGACGAAAGTCACCGCCCGTTCCGTGGGTTTTAAAGCCGACCGCGACTCGCTGGATGCAGATACGAGCTTGTAACCGGAAATGATAAAAGCTTGCAGGATTTATTTGCTGGACGTGTTATTAAACGCAAACAACAATTACGGCTGTTAATTAGCGAGTTAACGACGGCTAGAGGCGATCGTTAGAGTCCACGGAATTGATTTCTTTGTAATTTCTTCCATGCAATGCTCCCTCGCGAACTTACGTACCTATATGCACTTAGGGTTTCAGGATACATTGTGAACGTATGAATTCATTCGTTGGCAGAAAAATACCACTTGGACACGTTTAATTGCTGTATCCTTATTGATGGTGTTCACATTTCACCTTTTGGAACGTCAGCTTTTACACCATGTCCAGTCCAAATAATATGTCCAAAGCTTGTCTCCTGTGATCTATGTTACTTTTTGCCGTCATTACGATCATCGTTATTGCCATCTTCCTCATCGTTGCAATAATCGAGATCATCATTGTCGCAACATCCTTCGTTGGCGTTGCTCTCGTTATAATTATTCTCATAGTCGTCGCAATACAGTCATCGCGTTTGTTACCATTCTAGATGCCTATATCGTCATTGTCATCATCGGAATTGATTCTGAAACTGGAAGTAATTTAAACTGAAAGGCTTCATAATGATTACTCAACATAATAGAACATCTCTTAAGCCTTCGCGGATTGTTTCATTCATCATTCATCGTTATTGTTATGTGTCAATCTATTGTCCTTAATATCATGGTAACAGTAATCATCACAGTAATCATCATCTTCTTCATCATCGTCGAACAACGACAATCATTGCCGCCATTGATTATGTCCGTATAGACATTATTGCCATCACTAGTTTTGAACAGGTAACAACAAATTGATCTGATAAAATGACAACGAATTTTATCTGATGGTTTAACTATGACGAATTCTATTAGTTGGCACTTGGCATGATGGGTCAAGAACTGAATCAATGATATGCCAAATGTTGAAGGATGTCCCCTCATCGCAATGCATTTAAATAAAGGACAATAAAGGACAACTAAAAATAATTCGCAATAATTAAACTAGAAAATCCGATCAAATTTTTGTAATGGAATTTTCTGTTTGAAATTGGGCGAAGAATCATCCCATGCATTACGGTCAATCAGTTGTTGGGCACCTTATATCTTTCAATCTTAAACTTAGTTTTTCGAACAAAAAAATACTTGTTATTAAAAAGAAATTACGAAGATATAACTAGTAGACTGATAAAATGTATAAAACCTATGTTTTACACTCTACATTGTATCTAAAAATAACTTCCTTAAAAGTGAAGAATAGCTTTTGTGATTACTGATATGATATGTGGCTCTAATTAATACAAGTAATCAATGAACCTTGATTTAATATCGGAAAAAACTAATTAATACTAAGGCATTCATTAATGAAAGCCTTCATTTATTAATAGACTTTTCTAATTTGAAGTATATGCATTTCGATTTCCCATTCACATTGATATCGATGTATCCTATATACAATGCACTGATTGACTTTCAACGGTATCCGATTATAATTTGTACAATTCGTATACTATGGCATTAAATATACAATAACTACATTACATTAATTGAATAGAGTTATTTTAAGACTGTAGTAGTAGTACTATAGATACATATATATATGTGAATGTACAAATCCGCTCACTTGCCAACAACAAAAATAAAATGCAAAACTACGCATAATTGTACTCATTATTTACGTACGTATACAAATGTGAATTATTTGTAATATTTTTTTTATCGTCATTGTTATTTCTTAGCATGTGATTTGGAAAATGTATATACTCCTCATCAAATATATATATATATATTTATTATAATAAATAAATATTAGAAAAATAAAATTATCTTTGACGATTCTATACTTATTTTATGTAATCTTCTTTATATTAGCTTGGCCTATTTTTTCCGTTTGTTATTGCCTTTCCGTTTTGTTATTTATTTTCGTCCTTCCTGAAGCTTTTTGCTCAATTGTTAACATTTCGAAATACATTCTCATGTTTATTTTTCCTTTTCTTTACATTCTTTCGTTTTAATTTACGTTATCCAAATCTTGTCGGCTGTTCACACAAGTGTATATTATTATTATTACTACAAACGAAGTTCGAAAATTTTCATTGATTGATTGATTGAGTTTGTCTTTATCAGGTAATTTCAATATTTTTTTAATACTTTCAATTCTTGTTAATATTTGGAAACGTAGTTAATTTGCTCGATAAATTTGATGACGTTTTGCAAAATTAATTTCAACGTGCCATTGGTTTGGTTTACGTATTACATATATATATAATATTATAATATTTTTTATTATTATTTATTATTACTATATATTCTATTTAAAGATTTCTTTTTTGTTAATTACCTATATTGTTAATCTTCATTTTTAAAATTTTTTTATTTTTAGTAAAATGCATATTTATCATTGATTTTTTTTTCAATAAATGACGTATCTTGGAGATTCGCATCAAATAAAATAAGACTAAAGTAATTGGATTGCAATGCAACGTCGTTATAAAAGCAAACAGTGCAGCTATACAGTAATAAAACACACACAAGATTAACAAATTTCTGCATTTTTATCTCGTGTACATTTACATTTTATTCAGATTTTAAATTACTTTGTCTAACGAAAGGCGGGCAAATTATTTAACTCCATAATTATATGACATCGTCGGTATTTTCCACTTTCTGGCAAAATCCTTGAATATATAAAATAATATATATAATAATTTATATGCTTTACAAAATTAATGTTGCTAATGCGACAAAATGTTGATCAAGCATGCACGGGATATTGCGTTTTGATTTACAATATATGTAAATTTAAAATATGGAAATAGACAGTATATTATTCATGATTCTATTTACTTTTTAATATGCTTTTTTATAAATGCAAATTATTTTTTAAAACGATTCTACTAAATATTCGTTACAATAAGCACAAAAAAGAAAAAATAATACATTTTCAATGGACTTTAGCTGTACACCTATAAAGTACTTTATATAAATAAAAAAGTATACGATATTTCATTGAAAAATTAGTGTGACAAAAAAATGCATTAGGTATAAATACCCATTTCCTTGACGTACGCCATAAGTATATAGACAATGGTACGTATCATGTTGATTATTATGAATATCAATATGAATGCAAGTTTGTACAAATTCGAGGCAAAATTATTAAGACCACATTTACATACAAAAGAGCACAATTAGTCCAAATTAAGCCTCGTATATATTTAAGCACAACTTGATTATTGCATATATACTAAGTACTTGTTTTAATGTAACATATAGCTAAGCTTTTCACTATTCTAAATTTTTCAAGAAATGTGACATTTGTCATCTGAAAAAAAAAGACTTTCCTGCTTATACGAAATATTAATCTTAATTGTTGGTATCAACTAAAAATACGACAATGCCATGTTATTGAACGTTTAAATATATAACACGTGCAATGTCGAAAATTATTTCGCGACAGCATATCTCTAATTATGTGGGTCAACAGGGTCAACCGGTTGCGGCAGAAAAAATTGAGAAATTTCAACTGCTCCATACCTGTTGCTGAACAGTGCCGTTTTACATGTTCAAAGAATACACGGTCTGACATTCACGTACCACATTACTCATACTCGTTTTTATTATGGTTAATTGTAGACAGTGCTTAATATATGATGCATGCATTTTATTGGAAAAATGAATTATACGTAATATGGACCAATATGTATTCAGAAACCAATATGTAGATGTGTCATAAAAATGACGTCATAAATAAGAAACTTTCGAACCAGATATTTTTACAGGAGAAGAATCCCTTGTAATATTGTTCATCAGTTCATTAGCTTCATTAGTTGTCTTTATTAGATTTGTTTGATATTTCCGCACGTTTTATTCGTTTTAAAGGGTTTCAATCAAAATAAACGGATATTCGATTAAAGTGTTTTTTTAGCACGGTTTATATGTACGATCTACTTAAATATTATTCCCGTGTCTTATTTTAAAATTCATTATGTTGAAACGATTCGTCATGTTTGGTGACTTTTCTTAATATACGTGGTCTGTCTTAAGTATTACTTACTGCTATGTGACCGTATGTACAGACATATTTCAGCTTTATTTCACTGTTTTAAACTTGCAAAATAACAGTTAAAGTTAAATAGCAACCTTCAATTGTTTCGTTTATCATCATTCAGCTTTCCTAAAATAAGCGTCTAGTAGTATTAAATGCTGAAGAATCATTAAAAATGAAAACTCCTAATTGCTGATGTTAAATTAAGTATGTTTCGAAGGAATGAAACGTCATATATCATAAAGGCGTTTTCATACATTAATTTTAATTTCTCAACTTGAATAAAATCGAAATCGTAATTTGAAATCGACCAGCATTTAATTAGAAATTATAAAATGAGTTTCAATCCAGGAATAATAAAAATTTTCTTTGCAGGTATACACGTGAGAGCTGAATCTACCTAGTCATCTGGTTCCCACATTATACAACAAGGTACGCACAACATATTATTATTTTTATTAAACATTCTCGAGATTTCATTATTGACACAATCAAAAATATTTTCGTTAAACAAAATATTATTTTCTTTTTGCGTATGATAGAGGAAGTATCATTTCCAATGTATTTTTGGATGCTGAAAACGATAGAGCTGCATTTTTGTGTTTTTTCGCATCATTGTCCGCCATTTTGAATTTCGAAAAAATCATTTCGCAATCGAATGTGACACATTTAACTTCACAGAAATTTCTGTGCTCGTCATATAGTTTTCAGAAGCTAACAATACCTTGGAAATGATACCTTGCACTGCAAGGTCAATTTGTTTTAATTTTAATAAACCGTTAGAATTAAGTGTTTGTATTGACTAAAATAGAAAATCGCATGTATTATCTATTACTTCGAATATTTGATTTAAATCCCAAATCAGCGAACCCGACAATTTTTTAATATAATGCAATTATCAAATTCTGAATACAAATCTTCAAGTTATTCATAATTAAGACCAATGTACGCTTAATGGGTTACTTCAAAATACTGTTCAAAATCGCGTTGTCCTCTTCCCTTACTCCATCAAAAGGGTCTGCCTAAAAACTAACCTTAATTACTTAAATGTCAATGTATATATTTATCAAATAATTTGGGTGGGAACATGAGTATACAGACAGTTATACATCGAAATTATGAGATTTTTGTAATTTTATTACATATATGTTTACATATCATATTTGGCCCTTGCGTAGTGTACAAGTAAATGTGTACGAGGGGCCAACGTCACAATTCAATGGCCCCTTATCGCAACAATTAAAGGATAGCAATCGAATAAAATTTTAATACCCAAATAGCACAAGTGCGTCTATTGGACATTCATTGTCAATATTGGGCGTAACAACGATTGTATACAAAGGTTGTACAATGGATGTATAATGGACGTAAACGCGAAGAGGTTTCCTAATGGACAAAAAACTGGACGTCCATCGATCGTCTCAGGTATGTGTGAGTCTGGACGTCCAATTTTTGTCCATGGGCGGAATTGGAAAGAATTCATCTCTCGTCGTGGATATATATACATGAATAATATTTCTTTTTTTTCGAAAACTTGAATACAACTCATATATTTCCGCACTTTTTTACGGCCCTTGAAATTTGTTTAATACTTGAAACCTTAAAAAATAACCCATACGTTAAAATTCGGCATGCATCGAGTAAAAACTAGTTATTAAAAAACAAAAAAAAAAAAAAAAACCATAAGAAGATACCAATCGCCAGAGCGAAACCTCTCGGTCGCCCAGGGCGAATTCGGTGCACAATATTCGGCGTTTGAACGATTCGATTACCAAACCTGAATATAGGTAGCTTCACCGACGGGACGCGAAAGTACCCATGATATATCGTATACACCTGAGAGAGATCTTTCGGCGGACTTTCACCGTTTAAAATTCGTATACGCTACTCCGGTGACCGAGAGGACCTAAAAGGGAGGGCTGCCCAAAAATCGTTCGCTTTACGATGAAGAGCGGGCCTAAAGAGTACGCCGTGCCAAATACCTTGTATTACTGGAAATTCGCACGCCAGTGCCGAAAGATAACAGGATCTACTGCACAGTGTACGTATAGTGGTCGTTCGAGCGATTTCACGCGGCGGCTGCACCGGTGCGCCTGTGGAATGCCACTGCTGTGATTGTACCGCATGTGTGCTCTTTAATTGCGTAAGTGCTAAGTGCTGCGCGCTGATTTTTTTCCTTCTGAACTTTTAAATTCTTCAATTTTTTTTGTTCCCCTTTTTTTTCGAATTTTCGATCGCTGACGATAACGATGGAAATGGGAATTTTTCAGACTTTTCCGCTGCATGAACGAGTGTACTGACCTGCAAAGTGCGATAACGAATTCCCTTTGTATATTACCGGCGGCGTATCGTCGTAACGTTCGAAAAAATGATAACACTATGTTAATCAAATTTGCAAATAAAAATGCAAAACACTCTATTTAATAAATTGTCGATTATATACATTGTAAATCAGTATACTTATTTAAAATGACCAGCTCATTGTAATGTTACATTCCCGAAAATCAACGTAATATGGACAATAAACGATTACATTCAAAAGAGTGATTTCATTGTGTGTTGAAATTTCATGAAAAATTGGTAATAAACGTCGATAAAATCGATCTTTTTCGTTGAAACAGTGAAAATTAAACCAGTCTTTAAAAAGAGTGAATTTTTATTCTTGAAGAGGGACATTTGTAAACTCTATATGACTCACCCCTTGGGAATTATTGGTCCTAATTGCCTCGCTCATATAAAGTTCAGAGTCAGGAGTACTCCAGAGCCGCGTCTCAATACGGGCCCTGCATTTTGTGAATCGGCATATACCCGACGAAACTTTATAAAATATTCAGTAAAAGCACAATTAACTATGTTATTTCCTCCATCGGCAAATTTCGAAACAGCACGCAAGAACTACGCCGTAATGCAAAAATGGATAATGTTGTAGTTTCTTCCTCCTTACGCAAACGGTCGTTCAATCGCCCATTCTATTAGCTGGATACTTAGTCCGGGCAACTTTTTTCCCCTCAGGCCGCATATTCATGCGGCCAACTTGCCGCTGCAACTTTCCTTCGAGTTTCTGCAGACTAAGATTCTTGAAAACTCCGTGCGCTTTGTTCTTTTTCTGATACTTTTTTTCTATACATATATTGTGTTTTTTTTCAATAGTACGGTTTACGTAGGCATTATCACTGTTGATTCTTATTCACGACAAAAAGAAAATAGAATGGACGTCGTTTCGACGCTAATCTCATGCTAAATGACTAATTGGGTTAACAAGGTTCATCGGCAATGGAGAAAACGACCGCTATCGATAATTTTCTCAAAGGTCGTCCGAAGTCGAGCCCATTTCGTCGCGTCGAAAGTAATTCCAGTACTACCCAATTACTATTAATGATAATCGACCGTTTTCCAGGATTATGAACGGAAATTACTTTATTACTACTGCGGTATAATATGAATAAATATCACTATTGTATTGTTAACAATGGTCGTGGATTCGTTTGTCATTGTGTGGATTGGTTTGCTGCAAATATAAGCGAATAGATTTTTAATATGAGAACAAAAAATTATTTTAGGAGAGTCAAAATATCCACATCTCTGAATTGGTCCATACAATTATCCCTAGTACAAATCAGTTTGTAAATATCCGGGCGCAAGCTTGGCCCTGTCTCGAGCCCGCATATCTATCAAAGCGCGAGTCAGGGCCCAGCTTACGCCCGGATATTTAGAAACAGATTTCTACTAGGGTATATTCGTACATAATATGCTTATAATTAGGTTACATATAAGAGTGTTTGCATTACGATTCAATTGTAATTAAGCATTTTTTCAACCGGTGGAAACTGCACATTTTAAAAAATACACCTTAATAAAGTGTTTGTTTATTTTTTTGTGAGAAACTGCAGAAAAGTGATTTGGGAAAAGAGAGAACCTCTCATGTCGGACGGAAAATGACATTTTACGAGATGAAGCCCTCGATAGGTATATGCCAAAATCAAATAAATTTTTTTTCTCTAACGTTGCGACATGCTCAAAAAGAGGTTACAAAAGTTATTCTGTCGTTACTTTCGTGAGTAATAGCCCAAATTTCTGCCCAATTTTTCTTGCCTCTATGTTAAAAGTAATGGAGTCCAGAAAAAATGGCCATAAACTGGTCTTTTTTCTACTAGGGCGTATATTCTTATTCTAACATTTCGACTTTTATGCTTTTCAACCATCGGTTCGACCCGATTTAGCGTCGATATGGCATGAGGGTGATGTATAAAAGTTAAAAAAGATTCGACCTTAATTTTTGGGTCCTGCACCGAAAATGTCATTTGGTAGATAAGCTATGAATTAGTCAAAATTAATAAAAAACACACTAATCGATAATTAAACTATATTGCTTTAATAATGATGTTATCGCATATAATACTTTTATAAAGATATAGTTTAATTATCGATTAATTAAGTTCTTATCAATTTTTACTCATTTATTTATTATGTATACAAAGTAAAATTTTCTCATGAGCATCTAAACATTAGAATCGAAACATGAATGAATGAATGCATTCTTGCAGTTAAACTTCAAAAATGTTTAGACTTAAAACTCTACAATTGTTATAAGAATTGAAAGATGTTACGAAAATTTGATGAGACACTAGTCGAATAATAGAAACAAACCTAACGAGTCGGCATAGTGTTAGCAAGAAGATACTTTTTTCTCATATAGAATAAGCACACAAATAAATTATGACGAAACTTACATATAGGGATTTAGAATTTCCAAACTTGTCTCCTAGAATTTGAATACCATGTTCCTGAAACGCTTGGAGCATAATTATCATATTAAATGCCGTTTGAAGACGTTACCGAATTATGGACATAATACGTGGCAAAGTAGTAGGACGTGCGTATATACATTATATATATTATATAATGCAACGTAAGTACGGCAGTTGTCTTCATAAATTCTGTCTGTCACGAAACTACAGTATTTAGTATCAAAAGTTGCACAATAAATATCTTCCAACTATACACCGCGAGAATAGGACCATTTGCTACTTCAAATTTGAAGCAAAGACTACGAGAATATGCATTTGAAAAAATGAATTTTTCCTTTATATATTCACATAATTTTAACATTTATGATTTATCTATTACATTCATGCAATTTTCAAAATTTTTTATGATTGAATTTATTTATTGAATTATATATTTACAGACGTTATTGTTTCCAAAAGTGCGGTATGCCAGTAGTACCTGCATTTCACGTTTATTGACATTTTAAAAGCAAATCCTATGCAAAAACACCGCTCTCTAATCTGTTTTTATTATAAGTAAATTATCAAATCTCAAACCACAGTACGTGGCTAACGTAGAAAATTATTGCGTAATTTCGATTGGCAATCATTTTTGAAAACCTATAACGTAATATTCAATCTTGTATATGGACATAAAACATTACATAAGTAATATTTGAAAACCATCGAATAATTTGTGGCCACTTTGGCTTCGCCACAATGGTCGAGAATGTGTCGTGAAAAGCGAGTAAATTACGGTTTGTAGGATAAATTGACAGAATATTGATGGGCGTTAAAATTATTTTTTTTTATATTTTTTATCCTAATTATCGTATATGACGTAATAAAGCGGTAGAAATAAATAATGAAAAAGAAACGTATTAAAATTAGATTGTGAATTGGACATTTTTTATTTATAGTATTTCAAAATATTTAGTATAATAAATAAAAATAAAAAAAAAAAACATTGAAATTCTTCGAAAATTTAAAATATTTTTAATTTATATCCAATTATAAATAACTCAATGACAAGTAAAAAGTAAAATGAAATAATAATAATAAAATAAAAATAATAATAATAAAAATTTCAGAAACACAGTAAAATATCCGTTTTGAACGATCTAATTTGACATCAATCTTGGACCAACAATAAACATAAACAGCTTTTTCCATACTAGACTTTTAATTAAATGCTTTCATTTAGTGTAGGTATGTGCTCAGTAAGACAACATTCATATAATATAAACTCGCGATCCTTTCGTGTATTCGTCAGAATTTCGAATTTACTCATAAACAAAACCATTTAAAACACTTGTTTATTTTTTAATTGATTTAATTGATTTAATACATTTGAGCAATTCAATACATTTTTTTAATTTTGGAATATCAATTTTAATATGAATTTTTGTATTTTTTCCAGTATAAATTTATTCAAAGATTTATTTTTTTTAATATTGTCAACCAGAAAGTTTTCCTTCACAAGTACAAAATACTAATCGTCTCATTATGAGTACGTCACTAATTTATGTATATGCTATACGTACAGTCTTAGATTTTCGTTTGCCCGTTATTGTAAATCGTAAAAAATCGTGTTGATATAACAATAGACCATTTGTGATAAAATTCTATTCTATTGTTTTCTTATATTTTTCAACCCAATTGTTCCAATTCTCATTGTTAACCTTTCTACTATGCCGAAACCGCCATAATTTGTTTTCGTTAAAATCCGATACTCCTCGCGGGCATTCGCGCATAGTATAGCTCTGCATCGGGAAGATAATAGCACTTTTCGTCTTTAAAATTTCCCGAACAGACGCCAATTACTTGGCAGCATCGTGAAATTACGAAGATCGAGTTATATCGATCTAAGCCATCGGGAGGATCGATCCTTGGTCTCAATATCTACATTATCCCCGATAAAGATTATATCGATGCAAATGAAGCTGTCTTGCCTCGAAGCGAGCTTTAGTTTCCTTGAAAATTCGTCTCCGCAATATCATTCAACCAGTACTTCAAATACATATATATACTCTTAAGCCCTGTTACGGCGAATCGCAATTACGGCTATTACGCGCAAATTATATTAGACACGGACCGATAGATTTAAAGTGAGTTTTCCGAGCGACGACGTTGTGGTCGTTCGAAAATTGCTAATGCTGAATTACTATTTTTAAGGCTCTTCACAATTCACTTCAACTCTGTAACGGTTTAAACGAGGATGTACGATACATTTTTTTTTAATTTAATTTTTAGATCGATGAACAAATGCTGTATGGAATATCGCGTGGAGAATGATATGTTGAAACTATAAATCCCGCTGTTTACAAGTTGCCGTGCGATAAGGAAAGTGTATAATGTCAATCATTAAACGTTTAATTGGTTTTAAATCAAGCTAATTTGACATTGATCACTGATTGAACGAATTGGAATTCGTTTAATCGCAATTTATTGTGTGATGGGAGACAAAAAACATATTATCTGAAGTAAAACATAAATTTTCAGTAATCAAACACATCACGAATGAAACGTATTTTTTAACGCATTCATTCATATATGCTTTAAACAAAGTATTTGTTACATTTTTTAATTTATATATATTTTTATTATATATAAAGAATTTTTATGAATGATTAAACTGTTAGCTTTTAGATTTTTTTTTTTTTTTTACTTTTTTTTCCTTTTTTTTCTTTTTATTTGTTTGTTACAAATGATATATTTATGCCCCGAATAATATTTCAATTCAATTGAAACACGAAAAACAGCCAGTAAAAGGACCGTTAACGTGTACTGTGCATGACTCCGAATGACAGAAACCTACACGTGGGTAAATTTGCGTAATACAACATGTACATAACATTTCTTTATAGATAATTATTATGACTAATCACATCCCACGTGATTTCGCTTTTCCTCGACGCTATATAAAGTTACCCGTCAATGCAAATCAAACAGATCACATATATATGCCTGTAGATAATTATTTTCGTAGATTTGTTGGTTTTATTCAGACCTTATATTATATATTATACATTGTTAAAAATAGTCTACATTAAACGTCCTTATAGTATATAAATAAACGCGCATACATGTGTGTATATGTGTAATATGTAACACGTGTTACTGACGATTCTATGTATAAGAAAATCAATTAGTATTAAAATAATGAAAGATTAATCAAACATAATTTAACACTTTTAAAATGTAATTTTTCATTCATTGTAGTATTCATATCATGCATTTCATTGATTCATTATACAATTTAATTATAGAATATTTTTAATAAAACATTTTTTTAAGAAAAGTTATGACAACAATAAGGGATTCTATTTGAATAAGAATTTTTGGAAAGTAGAAAAGATGTTATTCACTTTGTACATTCCGGCTCTAATCTGTAGCCCTCTTCAGAAGTTCATTGCTAAAAAAAATATACAGAAACATGACAAAATTCAATCTGTTGAATTTCTCTTTCTTCCATGTATGTTTTGTATTTTTAGTTAAATCTTTTACACGTTTACACGTTTCTTGCTGTGCGTTTCTTAACGATGATTGTGGTGGTATTATTAATGAGTTCTACTCTTATTTCTTGACACATTCATTAATGACATTGAAAGATAGCATTAAAATAGTCCAAACGTCAGTCTATCCATTACAGTGATGCATGACAACTGTAAGTATCTATTTGTAAAATGATGTCTTCCGTCTCATAAAACTGCACTAACTAATTCATAATAAGGTCGTGTCAATTTGTCACTTGCGAAACGACGCTACATTTTATATTTTCTAGTCAATTTATAGATTTTAGAAATTTAACTTTCCAGGAAAATCCACGAACGAGGATATCGCGAATGAACCCATAAAAAAATCAGACTATTGGTTTCCTATAATAATCTTATTTGTAAAAGTGACATGAAAAATGTCGCGCGTCGCTTTTATCTTTGATATATACACGAGCCGTATGTAATTCTCAGTTCAATTTAAGACGTCGATTGAAAAGTGACGTTAACTGGTGTGCGAGGATTCATCGAGGTGCTGTCGCAGAAGCGAGATATGTAACTGATTCGATTAAAATTGGCTTGCACGCTTTGTTGAATCAGACTCGACCATACTGACTGATCATTTCAATTATACGGTCAATATTCAGTTATTAAATTGAACTCAACCCCAACATTGTAAAACGACATTGCAACAATTGTCTCAGACTGTCTAGCATGACAGAACATTTGGTCAAGGCCTTCGTTAAGTTTTTCCTCATTTAAAGTCATTTGGCCAGATTTTAACTACCCTCATTTATCAAGTAGACAGATATCCAATATCTCATATTGCTTATTCACTATATTAAAATATAATAACTGGTTTTTTTTTAAACATGGTAAACACGATGAAACATCACGAATAAACAACATAACGAAAAGAAAACAGTTCATTTCAGGCTTGAATTTTAAGTACTAGTAAAGTTCATATTACTTCAAAACGTCACGATTACCATACCTGCCCATCCGTCCAAACATATTTACGTTTGTTTATATATAATTGTTGAGTATTTTTTTTTAATTTATAAACAAGACAGGCATAAACTCGACGAATGTTACTCGCGAACAGGAAAGTATATATAATGCTCCGTTACGGGTGTCTGATCCAATCGGCACGTATCTTACCGATAAGGACACAGGGTCCAGACCTGCCTTAGGTCGATCGCCTCGCCATTGGCAGTTTTCTAAGCAGTTACGAGTAGGCATAAAAGATATACACACAAACACACATATGTATATATATATATATATATATATATTTATATATTTATATATTGGTTTCAGCCGCCAACGACACTTTCACTTCTACTGCCAATGTCCGATCGGTTCTCCGGTAACGCGGACGGGGACAATCTATCCGGACCATATACACATGTTTGTGTAGTATATGTCTTGAGTTATTTACTTTACGAGGGGCCTGCCGCCGCTCTGGTTCTTTTCATCTCGCCTATTAACGTGACTAGACGTACATTGGTGCGAAAGTTAAATGTTCTGCTTGAAGTCATTTCAAGTGTTCTGTACGCATTGACCTCCACGAATTTTCGACACCGTTCAAACAACATTTGAATTTTGAAGAAATCAAAACAGATGTTGACTTTTGCGAAAGTTTCATTTGAAACGGATTGTCAACATCACTATATTTTTTAGCTATACTTGGCATATATTTGTCATATAGGCCTTACTATCAACATGGCCTTTCGTGGTTGCAATTTTAGAGTATAAATTAAATCCATAACAGTCCAATTCAAATACATACTGTGACTTCTTCCTCTTAAGGACATCCAGCAGGATGGACTGAACTTCAGAGCTGAATTCAGGTGGAATTTAATCTATCCTAATGGAATTGTTTTTTTTTTTTTTTCTTCTTTTTGCAAGGTCGAGACAGAGAGCTATCTCCTTTAATAGTTTGATTTGCGATCATTTTGTCAGTAAAAAAAGTTGAATTTGTATTTTAGCACTGGCGAGTAGTTCTGGCAAAGCTATCATGTGGTCGTTCAGAAACTGCTTCATAAGATGAATTCCTATTTTTCTCTATTTATTTATAATAGATATTCTCAATTTTGCATAAAATAATTGGACACCCAACGTCTAACTTTGTCAACGTTGGATCTCGATATTGGATATCGAATTACAAATTAAAGGGGGGAGGGGGGGCAATAAAACACAATGAATGAAGTCACGATAAATTTACACATATGAATTTTTGCACACATTGTATGCAACTTTTCCTAATTTTCTGATGAAACTAGCTGACTGCCTATCAACAAAGTAAACGCAGAGCATATTGTGTATGGGCAAGAATGTGCAGAGCGACGCGACGCGTAAATGGGGAACGCTGTTAAAGAAGCCTCGACGTTATATAAATAAATTTACCTCGATGGCTTTAATGAAATCGTCTGTGTTTTATACAGCCTCGATATTCGCGTTATCGAATTACGAAATGGTTGAACGGTGCAGCAACGTCGAAGGGCACGCCACAGTGTGTGACATCGATTGTTGCGCAATATCGTGCATTACTCTCCTCGATTAACTTTTTGCGTTCCCCACCTGGGCGTGCGCGATTTTAACGAGCGACCCGCCTCGCTTATCAAATTCGAAGACCCAAAAAATTGACCGACTTTTTATCATTTTTATTTGTCGTTTTCGAAGCCCGTCAACAGTCCGTCAAGTTCTTCTGAATGAATGTCGGTCGTTCATGCGGTGCCGAATGATTCTTATTTCTTTATTTTTATTTAATGTTACTTTGTTGTTTGATTCCCTTTTAGGATACTCCTTAATTTCGTAATAACATCTCGAAATTTTTTGGTACACCGAAAAAAGTATTGTTGGCGCAACAATGCTATGGGCGTCCAGCGATAGAAATTGTCGTGTCAACTAGTAGCATATGGTTGTATCAACTGCAGTATGGTTGTTTCAAAAAAACTTTAGATTAGTTTAAATGCGATATGTATAGGAAATGTGGAAGATATACTCTCGTAGGAAAAGGGTATTTTCGGTTCATACTGCAGCAGACGAAACGCAATTAGAAAAAATCGAAATGTAGTTCTCTTTTAATCGATTTTTTTATAATAGATACATTTTATGTAATATTACACTAATATTGTCTATAGTTCCAAGAAAATCCGTACTTACTATTCTATTCCATCAAATCTCACGGGACTTTAAATTCATTCAACAAAATACTGATTGGTTTCCATTCTTACACTTGGATGAAATTGAATAATAATTCGGAAATTTCGTGGTATTGGATGAGATTGGATATTTTCAAGTTTCTTTGAATTCCCTTAAAAAATAGAATAATAAGTGTAAATTAATTTTTTTTTTTTTTAATTCTTTTCACGTACTGAGCCATATGATGCACTTAATGGCCAGCACTAAGACTAATTTGGTCATTCATATTTCATTTGGCTTAGTATGTGTTTGATAATATCTGAACATAATAATGTATTTAAATGTTTTAAAGTATGAAAGGAAACATATTATTGACATAAAGAAAAATTGACATGATTTCTTCTTTATTCTTTCATATAACATAGACAATATCACCTTTAACTTACGTGGGTGAACATGTAAAAATTTCGTATTTCATGAAAATATCAACAATGCATGAATTTTTCCAATGGTACAGTTTTGCTATTGTATGATCATTTGAAGAATCTATAGATTAGTTTTACTTGTAATAATATGAATCAATATTTTATGTTTCAGGTGAGTTCAGCTTCGGATTATCTTGATTAAACGGTGCGGTAAGAAAGTCACAGATGTACGATATATATTCATTTCAAGCGCATGTTTTTCTTTACTCATTAGGATTATTATATCGACGTTAAACGATATTATATAGTATTGTATGTATATGAATTTGAATATATGGTAAAAATATCGAAAATAACTGAAAATAAAACAAAAGTTTGATTTAGTAAAATTAAACATTGGTAATATAGTTCTCTAGAGTCAGGAACAATAAATAATCAATCTATAGATGTTTATATTCCACTAAATGAATATATACGAATCAAAAAACGTATGCTTTGATGATTGACTATATTTTTGATATTTAACGAGACCAGTCAAAACAATCATAAAGTCCATTCGTTTCGACGGATATGTAAAAACACTAAAAATGGGTTTTGATTATAAACAAATATAGCACATGTATAACGTAGGAAAATGGAATTTTTATTAATCGTAGTACAACGATTAATAAAATATGATTAAAATGTTTAAACTAGAGTTGTTTGGTTTTGCAATGACAAGAGGAAGAGTATAAATAAGATTAAACAATTTATTCTCCACCCTAAAAGTCGAGTTTTGAAATCGAAACGAAATACGTAATGTACTGCCTTCGGACATTTGTCCCTTTCCGAACCGGAAAGCAGCTGAACAGTTTCGATAAATCAATTGTCATTGAATTTTAGAAATCGTAGTTGTCATGTACATACTTTTAGTCGTTTAGTACTTCTATTCACACACCAAAAAAAAAAGATCTTTCCCTTAACTATATAAGAGTTAAGATTGGCCATCATTCAACAAGCAAAGTAAAATTTCATTCGAATTCGACGACAGTAACATTTTTCTATGCTTGGGCCTGTATATCCAATGAAATATATAACTAAAGAACTAGACATTTTAAAAATGAAATATACAATGCTTACCTGTTAGATAAAAAAAAGCAGTCAATTTTGAGTGCCGATTCAGCTTCTCGGACCTGAAATCAACATTTTCACAGTTTTTGTAGTTGAAGTATAAGTTATTTAGCAAATGTGACTCATACAATGGAATTAGTAATTAAAAACTTAATAAATGATAAACTGTTAAGTCTTATATTTTATAGAAGATTTAATTTCGTTGGAATTGAGTGGTTCACTTAATTGATTAACTATTTTATATATATATATATAAAAGCTAACAAAGCAAATTTAATGTTTAATATACCACAACATATTTTCGATAAGTGGATTATAAATTGAAATTTGTTATATGGATTTAAAAAATAAAAATAAATTTTCATCATTCAAAGCTGAATGGTTTTCAATCAAGTTTAAATTCTGTTATTTCGAAAACACATCGAATACATAATTTACAATGCGTATATTCGAAAAAGTTTTTTTTCAGTATATATATTACGAATTTCGTTGTACATTTATTGATTTATTTACTCATAAATAAGTATAACTTCCTTTAATGCAATAATTTGTATACACTGACACAAAAAATTGAAAATACGAAAAAACCACATATATATACCTTAAAAATAACAAAAAATATTACATAATAAAAAACCACTTAATACATTAAAATGAGCATAAAATTAGTATTACCGCGTTATAAAGAGAATGACAAAACAAGATATAAGACAAAAAAGCCTGATTTAATTAAAATACATTTTCACAAATTATCAGAATACTGTTTACTTTCAAAAGAACATTTTTTGCACGTTTCATTTTTCTTATCAGGAAGCTTCGTATCACTTGCAAGGCAGACCTGAACAAATGAAAAATATACACATACATAGAATGTAAAAACCGAAATAATAGAATGAAAATAATGTGAAATATATCCATGGATAAATTACGGGAAAATGATGACAATAGAACACAGAATACAACGTGATTGTTTAAGAATTTGTATACAAATCCCAAAAAGAACGTCTCGCTGTTTTCCAACCACCCACAAAACTTAGAGTGAAATTCGATGCCTTTAAACACTTTCGCCGTACTGAAAATTGCAACCAATTGCAAAATTTACGATGGCATACAGCAAGATGTTAAAAATGTTTCTGTTCGTCATTTTAAAGGCAATCTTAACGAATTATTTTGAAACCGGCGCCTTCGGTCGGAATTTGTCGTCGGCATTTCACGTACATGCAGGCGTACAAATAGACGACAATAAATTTGCCGCAAATGCGTTCGAATTTCGTAAAATAGTATTACGTTCGCATGTATGGAAATCATTTAAAAGCGGCATAAACGAATGCAGAAACATTGGATAAGTTGGTACAACTGTCAAGCCTAATCTTTAAAATTCGCCTTTACATTCCTTCTTCCACATCGAGAAAACTCTTGCCCAAGTCGTTTAATTATTTATATACGATTGATAAACTTGGAGGTCGTTCAATGTTTTGCAGGTAAACATAAATTCGTTATTTAACGAAGTCATTAATTTAAGATGTGATGTATAATTAATTCCAGTAGTCACCGATGTAATCGAACGCTACCGAATTAGAAACACGTCCTTAGACGGAAATATTAATTAACCAATTATTCCTGAGCAAAACAGGTTGTTTGATGGCTGAATAGTGACTTAGTGTCTGGTTCGAGTTGGAAATGTGTCGAAAGGATTATTGTATTGACTATTAACGTGAAGAATCTATAATGTTTTCCCATTTGATTTTGCAGCAGATACAGATTGACCGAATTCTGTACAGACTATCAAACTTCATCGAATTCGTTGATTTTTAAAAGTAAAATTTTAAACATTAATTCTTAGGTAAATTTCGTAAAAAGCAGTAGCGTTCAAAATGATAAAAATTGGAAAATCACAGCAATTCATTCGATTTCACTACTCATGGTAAAAGTACAAGATTGAGTACTGAAATATGATACCATGACGGCGAGTGGTTTGCGCACAGTGTAAAAGCAGAGAAAATTGTGCGAAATCATTAGTAGTGTATATGTTAGAAATTTCTGGCTAAAACTTCAGCAACATGCGACGGAAGTTTTACGCAGTTACAGTTTCTTAAATGTACGTTCCAGTTTGGTAAAATTTTGTTA
>JAPYZR010001179.1:0-23446 GCA_030522945.1 Trichopria nigra | reverse complement strand
TCCGCATATTCCGCGTAATGTGACATAGGCAAAATTATTTTTTTTATCCGCGAGTTCCGCTAAATACGCGAAATCCACTCCATCTGACTTCGGCCTTAAAACCGTCTTAACTCTTACAATAGAGGAACTCTAGTTTTAACCATACAGATTACTATAAATATTGTATAAGGAAAAACATATTTTCTGTATGTAAATCACGATTCAGAAAACACATTCAAAACCATACAATTTTTTTTTATAGATTTCTATAGTGTTATAGAATAAGGATAAAAGAACCTAAATCGAACGCACCTATTTTTTCGGCAGGGATGAGCAAGTGAAGCCGATAATCCGAGTGGTGGCGGATTTTACCCGACCATCGGCTATCTCTTATCTGTGGCATAGTCGTAAGAAGACGTAAAGCTTTATACACCGCTTTTCTCTAATGTTGATTGAAACGTACGATCGTGATTGAAACCTTACGACCCGCTAATTTCGTTTCAGGGTTCCACAAACTGAAGTTGTTGATCTATATATGTGCAGATCAGTGTTTAATCTATGCTTGATAAAAAATCTCTTCGTGCGATTGAAATCCTAAATATAGATTTCATAACAATAATTCGTTACATGATTCGATATAGTCCCAAGAAAGAAGAGCTTAATATTGTTTGATTCGTTAACAAAATGTCAGTGATCACTCGGTTGGGTGGACTCCCGAGGCTGACTCGAAGTCTAATTTCAAAACCGATTCTTCACCGAAATGTAAACACTAGTCGCAAGAATACAAGCCAGCAAAACGTAATAAGTACTGTTCGCCCAGAATCGCCATTGATGCCGCCAAAGCCTGATGCACCGACTGGTATATCCAAGAAGAACTGGTTGTCTTATGGTTTCTGCGATGAAAACTACCAAGGTGATCGACACATGACAAATCAGACCTTCTTCGTAGCTGTCAGTATATGTTTGATAGCTAGTGGATTCGGTATAGCTTTCAAGCCTGATTATAAGCTCGAGGATTGGGCGCAGAGGGAAGCTTATATTATGCTTAGAGAACGAGAGGCAAAAGGGCTTCCACCTATTGACTGTAATCTCATCGATCCTGATAAAATAAGATTGCCGACGGATGAAGAGTTGGGCGATACTGAGATTATTATTTAATTAAGACTCATTTCGATTAAGTGGTAATCATTGCTTACACTATTTATTAGTTACAGCTGATATTGATACATTGTACATAACATATAAGAACCAAATACAGTGAATGTGCTTGTTAAAATTCTTTGGATTCTTTATTTCTGAATAATCCTATTGCAGTAGCGTAGTTTTAATTGGGGATATTATGTTGTTACGTTCAAATGAGCTGAATAAAATAAAAAACTAATTTATGTAGTATTTAAAGTTGTATATTTACTATATGCTTAAATAAACTGTACAAAAGTCAACTACTATATTACATATCGAGACAAAGTATTTGTTTTTACAATCTTATTTCTTTATAGGCTTTTTTAGATTCACTGCAAGTTTTAATCTCACTGAGGTACGATAGGCGGAACTCAATTCCTTTTCAATCTTCAGAGCGATATCTTTGACTGTCGCACCATGTTTTCCTAATGCAAGACCATGTATTCTGTCAGTTGGAGCATCTATATTCCCAACAATATGTATGGTTCCATCAGCTGATGTTTCGAAGTATTCGATGCCGAATTTCAAAGCATATGGTACTTCTCTAGCTAAAGTATCCAAAAACTTGGCCCTTATTGCTTGTTGTACAATATTCTCGGGTTCTTGGTCTGTAAATACTTCTCGATCATATTCCCAATCTTGTGGTTTTGCTGTATCCAGGAAGTAGTTCTGAAATTTTAACCAAATTCCAAAGTTTTAATATTTAATAATTATAAGTTTCAATATTGGCAGAAATCGACTTACTCTCACGTCGTCTACACCGTCTCCAGACAGAGCAGATATCATAAATACGTCAGAAAAATGTGGCCAGTTTTCTGGACCTGTAAGTTTCTTGACTATATCTAACAATAATTTCTTATGCTTGATCAAATCGACTTTGTTTAATATAAGTATCGTAGGAGTGCCCAATTTCAATTCTTTAAGAACACTAAGTATTCTTGGACTGATTGACTCTTTTGCTTTGTAGTAGCTCACGTCCTGAAGGACAGCTACGATGTCGGCGGTCTGAACTGCTCTCCAAGGGTCTATTGTAAAACTCTCGTTTAAATTGTATTTCTTTACATCTGACCTTTTTACTAATCCTGGTGTATCGAGAAATATCAGCTGTGTCTCCTTATGTGTATATATTGCTGCAGCTTTTGTTTGTGTGGTGTGAACTTTAGAGGATGCCGCACAAAGCTGCAAAAGTTAATTTTATTATTTGGTATTATATATTTTTTCTTTCTTTTTAATAAAATCAGAGTAAAGGAAAATTAACGTGCTTACAGGTCGTTCAACGAGCTGATTTACTAAAGTACTTTTTCCAACATTGGGCAAACCCAAAATTGCAATTCTCAATAACTTTCTGGGATTTGAGACAGGGTCTCCATGAATATTTTCGTTGATTTTGGATCCAATTTGATTTAAATCCACAGAATTTGTAGAAAACTTTCTAAAATAATTCGAGCTGCATGAAGTAATTTTTGTCAAGATTAGCCTCATGTTGATGTGGTTACCGTACAATTTGTATCACAGTTGGTCCTTCTAAAATAAACAATTAAATTACTTATAAATTTGTCGATTACTAAGTTCCTACTTTTACTTATTATTTAAGTACGAAATGATAAATGTTTAAACACAGAAATAACAATATATGTATTTGTAATACGATAACCTGTAAGAACAAAGTTATCTCTGATTTCTTGCTAAGTTTTACACTTTATTACATTACCAAATCGTCACCCAGTAAACAGAATTATACCATTAATTTCGGTTATAGATATTTAATGTTATTCTTATTATAATATTGTACTAATAAAATATTTGCTTGTTTTATCTCATCAAACGAGACGAAATAGGCGAAAAGCGAAATGTCAACTTGTCATTTGACTTCTCTGCGCTTAAAAATGTTATATGTATACTTGTTGTTTACGAGCATTTTTTCACACTTCCAAAAACTTTTATCGAAAGCACATTAATGCAGAATAGTTCCAATGAGAAAAATAGTACTAAATATATCACTTTTATTTATTGCGACTCATTTCATGGGATCATTTGCGAAAAGTACCGATCAATACTTAACCTACAAAACATAGAACGCAGAATTTCCCAATTTCGAAAACAGTCGAATTCAAAATAACTTTTTTTTTTATACACAATGCGATAAATAAATGTTGTGTTTTTACTCCGAAATTATATATACATATATCCGAATGTTATTAAATGACTGTATATATTTGTAACTATACAGGACAAATAGTGATGGAAAACACACCTAAAATTCCGGCAATCAGCTGGAACCCTGGAACACACACTCGGTTTGGGCCCGTCTGGGCCTGAAACCGCGAGAGGCCCTTGCAGGACTTCCGGAATATGGGGAATTATTCAGGATTATAACCGCGTAGGCAGTATTGCAAGTGCAATATTCTATTATGTACTTACAGCATCTATAGTAATCTGTATATATTGTATACACGGAGAGACGGAGTAGTGTCGATTATTTTATATATCGCGGATGCTGAGACTTTGGTCCAGCAACCTGTCAACAATTCCCAAAGTTTATCTATATCGTCCACCCCCGTGAAAGTATTTTTACGTGAAATGAACGTGAAATGAAGGAACCGACTCTTCAGTGCTCGAGCAGAGAAGAAAATGCATCTAAAATTTTGGCGAACGATCAGAAGGTTCCATTTGACGGTCTGAGATTGAGTAAGAATCAATGACTTCTTTTTGTTTTTTTTTACATCGAGTTCACGGAAAAAAATTCGCAGCAGGTGTTCGCGCCTTTCGAAATCGCATACATATATGGCGAATTCGAAGAGTTTTTAAGAGAATAAAACGACAGTCGGAATGCGTTGTGTTGGAAAACAAACCTGTTCTTTAATGCTCTTCTGCTCGTGTTCCTAGAATATCACTAGAAAGTTTACATTCGCGCGGTCTGTTCATATACGGATTCTAAAATTGAATGTGCTTTTTCGAATATAAACATTAGTTAAGGGAAATTGCAGCGAAACTCCACAATACGTAAGAAATCTATGGTACGATTAAGTGGAGTTTGCAATGTGTGTATAGTAAAGAATAGCGTACAGTGGGTGTGCCAGAACCTTAACTTGATTAAAAGAGAAATTAAAAGGATTTATAAGGCAATTAATAATAAAAATCACTAGTCGCAGCTGTAATTGAATATAATTGCCGTCAAAAGAAACGGAGTAATTAAAGACATTATCGAATAAAAAAACATTTTACTTGTGAATAAAATTACTTCATTTAAATTCAACTTTATGTGTGATTTAATGTAATACTTTACAGACTAAAAAAAAAAACTATGAATTTAGTCTTCGGAAATTCATTGTTATTTCTTAAAATCGACAAAGTTTTTACTTCTATCCTTTTAAATAGAACTATAGACTTTTTGATATTTTTTACAAAAGAATACTATAACACAATGTTTAATTTTTAATTTTCAAGATTTTACAGATAAATAATTATAAAAACATATGTTACGATAGCCAGAAAATTTTTCATTTTGCTCAGGACAGGAATTGTCACGAGTTTCGTTTTTATAAATATTTACTACTTGTAAAGATCTTGCCTAATTTACAAGTCGGACCAGTACATATGTAGTTATTGTTATTATGAATCGTTCTAAAACAATTAATTTCATTAATAAAGCATTCCACGTGTATCGTCAAATTTAATTTAATTTATTCACTTTCTCTTATTAATATTCATAAATCAATATTCATTCGAAATATTCATACGACGTAATAAATCCATTGATACGCAACGACAATTATAAATAAAAGGTGGTTATAAATGTGTATAGGGAATTCTTTTACAAGAAACTATGTTACACCGATATTACGTCTTGAGTATATATACATAAGCATTTTTGTAACAAGATTAATTTTAAACATTTATTCTATTTAAAAATTTTCAGTAATTTAGGATATCTTTACGAGTTCTTAATTAGAGAAACGTACAAAAACTACATAATTTGTTATAATTGCCAAAGTGATTTGATTCAGATCATAATTTGTATCATCCACCGACTCTTTCCATTACAAAAAGGTCTTCTGTCATTATCGGAAATATAATCCCTTACCGAGTATGCACCTAAGAAATATTATACTTTGAATATAGATAGCTAATCTGCTGACCAAGCAAATTCTCGTCTTTCTTACTGCTGCCACTTTATTGTCGAGTGTCACAACATTTGGTAAAACCATTTTTTTTTTTTTTCTTTTTGATATTAAACTATTAGATATTAATATTTATAGAAAAATTAAATTTTAGGACAACTATTAGAAAACTATTTGAACTTAGGAAAACTGTAACTTTCAAATTCTTAATCGACAAACCCTAAACACTTGGATGTCAATTTGCATTATGAATGAATACTTGTAGATTTTTTAAATAAATTTGCTACAGTCAATTTGTTTACATAAAATTTCCAATTTTTCTTTATTTAAAACTGTTTTGTTTTTTTTTTTTCTGACTGAAATGATGCACTGGATTCTTGGGATTATAGTTATTATTTGTATTTTATTTTTTATTTATTTTTGCTACATTATTTCAGGAATATTTTTTGCTTTTTTGAAGTTTGTAGTTACCATAGGCATCACTTATTGTCACTGCTGTGTTACACAACATCAGGGCGACTCTAATAATAATAAGTTATTCGTGGGGTGCGTGATAGTGACAGGTTCTATAGGGGGTATATCCGAAGCATAGACCTCGAATTATGGATTTAAAAATATTTTGTCGTATACCAATCTAGATTGGCACAGAAGACAATGCATCAGCATACGCGTCGTAAGAAGAAGCGCATCAACTACGGCGTGCGAACGGTGGAGCTCGTCCGCGGAGCCAAAGGTTACGGTTTTACGATTTCCGGCCAGCAGCCCTGCATCTTGAGTTGCATCGTTCCCGGAAGTCCCGCGGAACTAGCCGGCCTCAGGTCCGGTGACTACCTAATCGCCGTGAACAGCCATGGGGTCGGTAAAGTGCCGCACGACGACGTCGTCGGTCTGATCGCACGGTCGACCGGTGCTCTTCGTCTGCAAATTGCCAAAAACTATTATTCCGACTCCTCCGATGAAGGGAGTTCCAGCAGCGCGGTACGGACGAAACCGAAGCATCGCCCTAAGGCGAACGCTTCGTCAGGAAACGACGCCGTCGTCGAAGCAGCGGGTACATCGCATCCGCAATGCCGCGTGGCCAAAGTCGTGCGCGACCTCCAAAGCGGCGCCATGTTCGATACATCAGCGAGATTCGGCCTGTCGCCGTATCGCTGGAATATGTCGAATCCACCGCCGCCGCCGTCCTTTCGAAAGAGCGACTCGGAAAAGGTCGTTCATCGAACAATCGTGGGCTACATGGGGACCATCGACATACCGAAGAAATTGTACCCTACGTCTATGACGTCTATTCTTCGCAAGTGCATTAAGAAACTGAAGGTCGAAAGGCGGACACCCACGACGGTAATATTTTTCAAAACTCGATCACTATTTTCATATACCTTTAATCGTAAGCGATAATCGAGGAACATTTCTTATAATCGCAGGTTGTGTTGACCATCCACGTGACGAACATAAAGCTAACGAACTCCGAAGGTGCCGTGGTCGCCGAATATCCCTCTCAACGAATAGTCTTCTGTAGCTCCTTTACCGACGAGGAAGAGCAATATTTTGGGATATTGACGAAAGCCGCGAAAAACAACGAAGACGAGGAGGTTCCCGACTCGTGTCACGTCTTCGTTATTTACTCCAAGATGACGGACCATCAGGTCCATTCAAATACGTGCAATACTTTCGGCTTCACCTGTACGAGAACTTCGGAACTCGACTCTTGCCAGGAATTCCCGCACAGCTGCGACAGCCTGATCGGAGCGATACAAACGTTGTACATTACCGATTTGGTCGAAGGTGACGGCAACCTCTTTGACAGCAGAAGGCAAAGGGACGCGACATCACCACAGCCCAGCAACGTGAGCAGCTCGACCGCCCATTCCAGCAACAGCGATTCCGGCATTGGCTTCAAAGACGATTACAGGAGCCATTCCGATAGGCACTATAACGTCGAGTTTCCTCCTAGTCCCCAAGAACTGGTATGTTTGCTTCCACATTGAATCGCAGCGCAATTAGCTACCGCTTTTTCCTTTCGGGCTATCTGCATCGGTAAGTTTCCCGCCCTTAATGAAATGTTCCCAAGTCAAAATGGTCTGGTCTTTCAGAGCCCCCAAGGTCAAGAAGACTAGAAACATGAAATCCAACAACAGTGGCGGTGGCGTAGAGAGACCATGACTGAAATCCACACTGAATATGTTCGAAAGGTCCAAATTACTCTTATGTTACAGTTCGCGTACGGTTAAACGTCATTTGAATCGTGATTTCGACTCCCGTACCTTCTTCATGCATTCTTCTACCCTTGCAGGGTTCCAAGGCACGCTTACTGTACGTCTACCGTACAGCTAATCGCAACTTTTTTGATACATTTTGATTACATTTTAATGACACCTTTTGTTACATTTCCCACACTAATCTTCTTGGTCCAGGATGACCAGGTATTTGACGAATAAAAAACCAAACTTCAATTTGACACTGGTTACGCCTCGATATACCCATATTTTGGTACTTTGAACATTTCGGAAACGTATCATTCTGGATTTTGATTTTCGCGATTTTCATTTTTGAGACCCTACTCATTTAAGAATTCTTGTAGTATTTGTTTTGCAAATAACGGGACGATTACTTCTCCCGCGGCATATAATGGATTTTCATTAGAATGTTGCAGTTCCTTCTTTCGGAATAAACGTCATAGATCCGATTGGATCAAGACTGGCCGTACGAGCAAAATCGGACTCGAGATGGTCGGATTTTAGTGGGTAAGTCGTAATCGGTAACTATACCCCGGCAAAGTTGACGTTTTTTCTACAGCGGCATCTCCCAAATTCAGGCTCTTTTCGAATTTATGACGTGGAACCTCTCAGGCAGTCCATTCAGCGTATCTTGTTCCGTTAACGGGAAACTGTGCGCTGACGTGGGAGGTTGAAAGCGATCGAGGAAACGAGTTTAAATTTGGGAGTTCGCGCGAAGTACAAAAGTAAAGCGAGAGTCAATTTTCAGTTGCAGATCGCGAGCTTCGAATTTCGGTGAGCACACGAGCAGTTTCGAAGATAACGATAGAAGCGAATTAAAAGCGGCGGAATGTCAAACGGATCGACTTCTGTTGGATGTTCCGAATGGCATTTCCGGCTCAACAGGTGCGCACGGTTCTACACTAATCAACCGGAGCGCAAATGGCTCAAGCTGTCCCTCCACGTTATCGGGTCAGTGTACAGTTCGCCCTTCTCCTGCCAACAGCAATTGTTCGGGCGAGGCCGTCGGCGCGACTTCGAAGTTTCAAGGTGTCGCTGCGTACTCTTCAACAATGACAGCTGACAAAATAGACAAACTCAGTCCAAAAGTGTACACCGGCAAATTGAGACCTCAGGTTCACAGTATGGAAAATTTAAAGTCGTCATCGCGGCCCGATGATTACGCCGGCTCCATGATCGATTTGCTATCGCACCGCGACGGGGAAACGGCGAAGGACAAGTCTTTCAGAGGTTGGGGTAGTCTTCAGGAAATCCGAAAGGACAAAGAATCGGTAAGTGACAATGAATTTATTGTTTTTAAAAAGCGTCAATTGTAGTATTCTACTTTTTCGGGCGTGTCACATTTTACCACATGAATGTTTACCATACTTATTGACGGCGTTGTCAAAATGTCCTCTAGCAAAACTTGATCCTCGCGTCAGCTTAATTGCGAGAATTTGTTTACGCCTGGGAAAATAAAACGTAACGTCGGATTGCAATAATGAACATTCTATTGCCTTATTGATCACAGAATTGACAGATGGTCAAAGTGGTGGTGGGGGATGTACGTTTCGAATGGATTTATCGCCGAAATCTGATCAGACACCCATTTTCATCTGCAAACATAAAATAGACCACAGAGCCCCCAAAACAAAAAATTGTCCATGATTGAGACCGAACTTCTCGCGATTCCCCCGCAATTGTCCGCGAGACGAATTAGGAAAGGACAGTTCCGACGGTACCAAACAAAATTAGAAGTGTAAAAACGTCCGACGTCAACTTTTAAATAGAATTTGACTCACGCAATGCTGCATAATGCTTGCGAATTAATGAAAATGCAATCCACGCCCCGCAAATCAGTATAAGTAGGCATTTCGTCAGAATTACCGCCGGCACGAATGTCTTTATAATTACACGTATACATTCAATGTATATTTCCTGCTGTGTGGGTCGCATTCGACTACAGGGAAACTCGTAAGAATATACTGACGCCCAACTCCGCTTAATGGGATGCCGTTACAGAATACAAACGGCTAATTTCTCAATAACGACGCGGTGGCGTCTAAGCAGGAAATAAGTCACGGTTTTGTTTAAAAACGGAACGTTTATTTTTTTAATTGCATCTTTTACTCGAATGAGAGAGGCAACCCAGCAATCGAAAAAGGATTGGAAGTGAATTCAACAAAATTCGAATGGATTCGGTTGAAAATTCGTAATCTGTCCAAACGGAATCCCTCTAAATCCAAAAATTATTTCTTAAAACACTGAATCCCGTCTAATCCGGAACAGAGGTTTCATATTAATCCAGACGAATCCACTTTAATCCCGACGAAATCCACAGGAATCCAAAAACGTCTATGCAGGCATTCGCGGGCATAGACGTAAATCCAACGTAAAATCCATTGACATACATTCATTTAAATACATTTGAATCCATTTGAATCTATGTTAAATTACGAATTCAAAGGCATTCAAATTTTCAATCCCGCTGAATACATTTTCGATTGCTGGGGTATTCTTCATTTTTTTTACTTTCTTCAACTACGTAGAAAACGACCACGAAAAGTATCACGATCTACTTACACGTATATTGGGAGGGAACGGTTGAAAAGTGAGGTTAGTTTTACGAAATCCAAGATGGCCGGCCGAAAATGGACGTTTGAAATGGCATGATAGAAACTAGATGTCATTTTTTTTGGTGCCCGTAAAAAAGGAGCGAAATATGATAGAAAACAGAAATTTTGCCGAACATAACCTCATTTTTATTATAATTGTCATTATAATAATGTGAATATAATAATAAAAATAATTACTGGAGGAGGTTTTATCATTTATATTCGTTAATATTATCTCGATCTTTTTAAAAAGAGAAATAAAAGAGAAAAAAAGAACAATGGATATATATATATGGTAAAGAGAGAAAAAAAAAGAAGATTAAGTGATACTTGATACGAAAGGCCGATAGAATCGCGTGTAAACCGACGTCCTCTCGAATTGCCGATTGTTTTCTTTTTCGTTCGGTAGAAAACACCGCAGACACTCCGGGGTTTCTCATTCAGAGCGTGACGCGCGACGAGGCTCGCGTAGATTAATCGTCGGTGTATACTTTAACAATACTGTATAACCTACTGTATAACTGTAACGCGACTTCCCGCGGATTACCGTAACATAATGTATATATTTATATATATGACGACGAGTCTCGTTTCTTATCCAACGGGTGTCTCGATGTTTCTTATAGGCCTTTAAAAAACAAAAATCATTTATTTTACGCGCATAACCAATGACAATAATTTTTAACGACACTATACACTGGGTATTGCAGTAGAACAGTTTTCCCATATAAGAGCAATGTTAAAATTTGCACTGACTCGTACTAGGTGCAACTCGTATCATTCCGTACACCAGTGCGCAAATATTTTAATCGTTGCTCTTATCATTATTATTATTATACAGTTCGGTGCAGTTCTCGGTGTAAAATGCAAATGGTTTTTGGAACACGCGTAGTCGCGTAACGATTTTTTACGACAATAAAAATGGCTGCCTGCGGTGTCCGATCTCGATAAACAAATTATATACAGTAAAGATTAAAAATCTGTACTTTCAGAAAATCGAAGCATAATCCGTGGAACGATCGACAATGGATTGAAGACGGGAACAAAACAAAAGAAAATCTCCCCTCGTCCCCTGCGGCTGCATAATCGCGCGTTTCCTTAGAGCTCGGGCACTAATCCGTTCATAATGGGTATATACACCCCGTGTATACCGGTGCCGCTTCCTATACATATATATACAGGGAATATAGAGAGACAATTGCACTTCCTGTCTTTGCGAAGAAGAATCGACGGATGACAGCGACGCGGATATTATTTTAGTTATATATATATATATATATACGGGAACGACAAGAAAGCGAGTCGCATGATTCATCGGGTAATGACGCGTTTGTCCGCGTGTATGTCTTCCTCATAAAAAAAAAAAAAAAAACTAAAATGAACGAACGCGGATGCGGCCCTGAGCGCGGGTACCTCGCCCTCTTTAATAACCTGTCGGGATCGCGGGAAGGGGGACAACATCGCGTGCATGGTGGGGATATATAGTCGGTCGGGAAAGAATGGGAAAGAAGGACCAAAAAATAAGAGCACACCTCGAACGCGATAAAGACAGACGTACATATCGCGAATCGCGCGCGCACAAATAACAGGTCTTCCCCTTGGTTCCCACGGAAGAGGTTATAGTTTCAGCATCTCTCCGAGTGTCCGGAGGTCACGTACCGCGGAATTTTGACCCGCGCGACCTTTTGTCCAATCTTTCAAAGTGACCGCGAGTCTCGATCGAGGAATCCGTACAGGTCCTACCGCGGAAGACATGCGAAATTCGCGAGAGGTCCATCGAGGACTGAAATCCGGGTCAGGAACATCGGGGCGGCGCCCATCAGGACCAGCATCGCTGACACTTGATTGTAACGAAACTCGAGATTCAAAAACGGGAGACAAGGGGAATTAAATGGGTTTGAGGCGAGGTGCACGCGAGGAAGAAGGCGCTCAAGTCAAATGGTGAGGGTTTAGGTAAAACCTGGTACTCATCGATGGCCATCGACAGAATGAAAGTGATCGTGGAAGTCAGATGGCGATGCGATGAATGAAAGATCTTGCAGTCGTATTGCGTTAACGCTTATCGCTTCATGCCCTTTATCACTTCGCAATGACTAATGCCAGACTTCAATCTATATGCCGTGTGTTGTGTTTCAGTCTTGCAATGTCGAATCGTGCAACAAGAACAGCGGTTATGGGGTCCACACGTGGGCTGCGAGTTTCGAGAAGCTGTTGGAAGATCCGAAAGGCCTACAGACTTTTGCCGTGAGTTGCGATTATTGTTTATTAATTAAATAATAGGAGTTTATTTGTATTTTAATAAGTAGCGTTACCGATATTATTTTTTTATTTTCATTTATTTCTTTTCAGGGGCATTAATTGCCCTTATGTACAAAAAAAATTTATTTACCGATAGGACATTCTTTAACCACAATAAATCAAATTACGTATACATACATCAAAATCTTAATAATCTAAATAACAGAATCATTAAATTTCGTTGTATCATTATTTGCTCCGTTATACCAGTTGTACTTATTCAAATGTCAATTAATGTTACAGTTTTACAAATATAATGTGACATACGTTTTGAATGCTGCACACTGTACTATCAAATTAAAAAAAAACTACTAATTTGCTCCAGACTCCAAAATTTTGGAGTCTGGAGCAGAAATACGTAATTAACTAATAAGACACAAGTGTAACGGTACGTTTCTTTTTGTAGGAATTTCTTAAAAAGGAATTCAGTCATGAAAATATTTACTTCTGGGCAGCCTGCGAGCGCTATGCAGATACGGACGATGTCTCTGCTCGCCAACAGCTCGCACAACAAATATACATCCGTTATTTGTCGTGCGACGCAGCAGAACCTGTTAATGTCGACAGTCACGCCGCTGGACAGATAACACAGGAACGATTGTACGCTGCTTCCGGTGACCTATTCCTTCAGGTATGAGTTTTAATTTAAAACTGTCTTGAGCCTACTTTAAATGAGTGATTTTAGTGAACTCTTTTTCTTCTCTATTTCATTATGCGTTTAATAATCAATCAAATATGACTTTTTACAAAATGGAATTTAGACGCAAAAACAAGTCTTCAATCTGATGAAGTTTGACAGTTATCCGAGATTTCTACGTTCGGATTTGTATCAACGATGTTTGGAAACTGGGAGTGGCGTTGTGTCTTCGGGAAATGAGGAGCTTCATTTAACGAGCTCGCCAAATATTAAACTGAAAAAGAGTCTCTCCGATGCGGAAGATCGCTGTCGAAAGTCGATACTGCCTTGGTATCGAAAAAATAGGTAACATACACACAAAAGAGTGATATATACTAATTGAAAGAATTTCTTAATAAAATTATTTTTTAAATTCTATACGTTTAAAAACAGAGAAAACTTTACATAAACATTAATTAGTATTTACTTTTGATTGTTTACTTATTCTAACGTGTATTTCGTTAACGGTTTAGATCAAAGTCAAAGGATCGTGGTGAAACGGAATACAATAAAGTGCCTGTTAGAGGGGAAACTATTTACAAAAGTTTTACTATGGTCAAGAGAGATACAAGTGAAAAGGACGACGAAGACAGTACATCGATTTCTAGCAGTCGATCTTCACTAGCCTCGTGGGATATAGCTCTGCGGCAGTCTTTTACGAAACACGTAAGCCTCACCTCAATTACGGTTTTCTTTCTAGTGTGAACTATTCTGCAGCAGTTTTAGAATTGTACTTCTTTGGCATTGGTGAACTAAATTTTAACATTTTGCAAATGAATGGGAGATCGACTGATTTCATACGATACGAGTAATATTATTTTGTCGCGTCCTTTTCTCATTCTTATATCGTTACGTTTCTAGACAATTTGTAATCGAAGTAAAGTAATTTTAAACAATATGAGAAAATATTGAAAAGAAACGTTTCATGAAATATTTTGAAAGTTTAATTATTTTTTGCACGTCATTGTTTGTCGATTTAGCTTGTACTTGACAGTTTTCTTTTTCATTGCCTGGAGTGAAATTTTATTTTTCATTTGAAGAATGCATTACATTTTTAGTAAATTTCATCATGTGCATGTTTGTGCAGTATCGTAAATTTTATTTTAGGATAATTAGTCACTGAAATTTCACACGTTTTTAATTTTGCTAGTCGATCTTCCAATCAGATCTAATAAGTGCTGCTCTTATTTTCCTTGCTTAATTAACATCCCTCAGTTTTTAAAGATAGAAAATTAATACTGCAGTAAATAACAACTATAAACAAAACAAAAAAAAAATCTTTTTTTTTTATATAAGTAGCACCTCGTCGCGAGTCGTTGATCATGATAATGTTTTACGTTCACAACAATGTTCGATTTCAGAAAAGTCAACTTTAAAAACTGTTTGTAAAATTTGAATTTTATTTAATTTTATACATAGAGATGGACAATGTTATTTGACTCGATATCAAAATGTAATTTCTTTCTATTTTATTCATATAGTCGATTCTCTGAATTATTACTATTATTTATTTATTTATTAATTTAATCGTATACAAACGTTCATCGCAGACAAGCAAGAATTGTTTTATAAAAACTCGTTGCCGATTTAACATCTAGTTTCAACTGTAATTAATCAAATGTATTCAAGTAATCCATTAAAAACGTTGCATTCAATTTATTTCTTTTTTTGCACTCTACTAACACGTTTCGAAAAATAAAATCCAGTAAATGTAACTGATACGAAAAGTAATTCTTTGCAAGTCTCTTCATACTTTGTACTTCATATGGTACATAAAATAAAACATCACTAATAAATTTATTACAGATTAATGTATAATGTGTACAATACGTTATTAATACATAATGCAAATAATTTCTAAATACAAATTTAGAGTAAATCGTATTAATAACAATAATTATAGTAATAATTCTAAAAAGAACTAATTCTTTCTCCAATGGTGAAGATAATTTTTCACATCATCCGCAGCATCAAGATTTATGTATGTAACTCTTAACGGTGGCATTCACTGCTAAGATACGATTAATTAATTCGGCACCGTATAAAGTGAAATTTCTGAAATTACTTTAATAATTACGAACATCGGTGTCTCATTTAACATTGTCCATCGCCAGTTCATTGTAATGAAAAATGTTAAAAAATCGGGTTTATATTTGACTTGTAGTCGACGTCGTCCTGCGAAGGACGGTCGAATGAGAACCGGGAGGTTCAAGTGGCCAAGTGCTGCACCGGCCTTTGTCGGGTCATCCTGCCGGACGGCTCGACAACGGTCGTACCAACCAGCCAGTTGGAGAGCGTCCGCGATGTCATTACTCGGCTTCTCGAAAAGCGCGCCTTGCGCTATCTGACCTACGACGTGGTCGTGCTCGCCACCGACGAGGTTTGTTTCAAAATATTTTCTACTTGTAAGCTCACGTCATTTTTCTCACGCCACGCCACTCACGTTTATATACGATATAAACAATTAGATTAGATGCACATACGCTATATTCGCCGACTCATTTCCTAACTTTGAAAACTACTACATATGTACATACATATGATGTTATTGTTTTTCTTTTAGCAGTATGTACCGTATTGAATTCAAAAGTATAATCGACAGTTTTTGTAATTACGATTTCATAGATAGAAAATTGGAAAAGTGAAATTCCATTTGATTATTTATTTTTCATAATTTTCAATAATTTAGTACGTTTAAGCATTACGGAGTCATTTTTAATGGCAATATATTGGCGGTTAATACCTGATAAGCTTTACGCTCGCTTTTCGCTTGCAAAACTGTATTAAAAAATGGAATTGCGGAGAATAACAGAAGTTCATTACAATAAAGTATATAAAGGAGAGTCTAATTCAATTTCTAACCAATGTAACTGATATTCATTAAGGGTTATGCACTGTGTAGAATTACAGGACCAGAATCCAAATTTTGATAAAATATAAAATTTTTCAATTTCTTCCACAATGCATGATGCGTGCGTATGCTTTTAGGTTTATTTATTTTTTTTTTACAGCGTTATATGCATATGCCTGATACATTTCTGTACATTTTAGATGTAGAACAATAATTTATTTCGCAATTTCTGAAGCATGCTTTGAATCTATTTGCGCACGAAAAGAATTATTTTTTTCACGTAGTGGACAAAATTAGTACATAGTAGTATAATCTGTGTTATTTTGCGTTACTCGCATTTGTAAGTTTTACGTTTTTAACGTCGCACATCATTATTTTTCAAACGCATATACATATATATGACATCTAAATTCATTCAATTGTAATCGAAAACTTGTAATTTTGGAGTATTTAACATAAAAAAAGATTTCAAATTTTGTTTACTTTGAACTTATTCAAGATAAGATGTAAACGTTCAAAGCTATTTAAAGCGAACAATTCATTTTGTCGTGAAATTCAAGGAATGATCTGTCATAAAAATGATTCATAAATTGTTTTTCTCTGTAGTGACTCACAGGAATGAAAATAATTAATTGCCAATGTGGCTTACTAAAAGTTAGTTGATTCATTTATTGATTACTTTACAATATCGTAATTTTGACACTTTAATATTGAATTTATAAAGGGAAACAGAAATTGTCTTCATTGTCGAGAAAAATCAAATTATTTTTAACAAATATTACAAAATTATCGATCTAGAAAATAGATAACGTTATAACGCACTTTCTTGCACTTTAATCGGATTAACGGCATGCTCACTATCTATCAGGATAGTCTCGAGTTTAACCATTTAGCGAGTTCTAATTTAATCGATGATTAATTTTCAGATCGTCGGTTTGAAATGTCCAAGTTCAATTCTGGCAAGCCAGGAGGTAGAAGTCGTTCCAACGAAAACTTTAAAAGTCGATCTACCATCTAGACGAGTTATAACGGTCGTTGCTCACAGAGGCAGTACACTGAAGGAAGTTCTAAAACCTTTATTGAATAAGTACGGAGTGAAACTCGAGTTTGTGACAGTTTGGGCAGGCGGCCATCCAGTATCCATCGATACTTTGGCCTTTAATGCGCCATCAAGACTGACACTCACTACTAACGACGAAGGTATAAATTTGAACGATTTCGTAAAAATTATAATGTCAACGGCTTATACGTAGTTTTCTTCGGCTGAACATTCTTCATTGCGATTTATTTGCTTATATTATTATTTCGCATTAATTGAAACGATTGCGCTACACCGTATTTTTCCTTCAAGATATCTTCGTCAGGCCTCCTTCTCGAGCATCTTCGGCAGATGTTCCTAAGGGACAGCCGACATTGGATGAGATTACTAACAAGGTTTTCGAAGAGCTTCTCGTTGGGAAAAGTAGCGGTAAACATGGCTTTGGAGACTATTCAAGCAAGGTGCATATTATAACAAAATAATAATAATAATGTTTATATCAGCAGAAATAAAAAAAATAACTTATAGTCAATCATTACAGTCCGATGATCAGAGATCCGATTGTTCTTCAAGTAATTCCAGTAAATTCTTTTCGAGAGACTCGACACTCAATATAAGAAAAAAGGTAAAATTTTATATTTTCCATTTCATAGTCATGCGAATGTTAATTAAAATGTTACATATTTTTGCCTTATAAAATTTTTATTTTAATGTCGAGTAATAGAATCAAATTAAGACTTGTGCTTTATTGTCATGATAGGCAAAGTCGAAAAGCATTCGAGAATTGGGTAGTCATTCGGATGGATCCAAAGACGAAAGTTCGCACTCGCAACCACCTTTAATTGCAAAATGGAGAAACGGAGTGAAGTTACAGCTGCCGAGCAGATGTGACGGTAACGATTATTTTTTTAATTTCATTTCGTAATCATTGTATTTATCGTTTGTTCATTTATTCATTCATTATATTCATTTGCGATTTAGAGTTGTACGAAGGATTAAAACGAGCACAGCGGTCAAGACTCGAAGATCAACGAGGGACCGAGATCAACTTTGAGCTGCCGGATTTCTTGAAAGTAATAAATTAATCTCTTTTCTTGATATTTTCGAAAAGTTCCGATTGTCAATTTTCCTGAATGTCGCTGTAACGTGAAATGACAATTTTAGGGAAATAACGTCGTGGACGGAAAGAAATTACGAAAACAACGCGCGGCGTCAGCAAACTGCGAATCGAGCAAGTTCTACGACTCTGCGGAAGACAAGATGTCGTCGGATCGTGGTTCGGACAGCTCGGAAAACCTTGACAGAACGGTGGTGGACAAGGACAAGACCCTCGTCGAAAACGACTTTTGCCACGATCAATCGAAAGGCAAGCCGTCGAACCCGACGCCGACGAAGCTCGCAACACCGCCGCCGCTTCCGCCAAAGCCAAAGAGCCTATCGAACACCCTCAAGAACAACGTGTTACTTACGAGACCGTTTCAGCGAGTCGTCCATTGCGACAAAAAAAGTATTTGATATTTACAAAAAAAAAAAAAGAAAAGAACAAGGAAAGCGGTCACTTTAGCGACGTTTTGAGAAAAGTTTTTGCAATGTAAGGATACGAAGCGATCAAATGAATCTACCACTACGGTACGAACGATAAAGAGGCTATGAGATTTTGTTTGTACATAACTCGTTTTATACCTCGCTGCGTTAAACTTGCGATGGAAGTTGCGGAAGAAAAGTTTGTGATAGGAAATGGTAGTTTTTGAAAACGTATCAGTATTAGAGTTATTTAAAGGTATTTATTCGAGAGGAACGTATAAGTCCGTTGGTAGCGTACAAAATTTTAGACGAGAGTGAAAAATTAAAATAATTACGCGTACAGAAATTGTGAATGATTTTTCACGAGTGCGCATACAACGATTTCGCAGGGGCTAAAGGTTTGTGTGAAAAATGTAATTGAAATCGTGACTATATATGATGTGTGTGTGTGTGTGTGTGTATATATATATGTTTTTTCATATTTATATATCTTTATAGGTGAAATGTTTGCGACATTCGAGTTCCCTGAGAAAACTTGTTTAAAAAGAGAAACAAATAATAAATACGTAAATTTGTAGGTTTAACGCAGCTCGACAAACTACATAGCGTGTACTAATATTGTATATTGTAACATTACATCGAGTGCTGGCATCGGGGAGAATTCTATAAGGAAAACGTCAGTATCTTGAAACATATGGTCTTACTACTTCAATTGTAAATTATGTTTGCTAGCAAACGACGTATTTAATATGAGGGGCCTCGTGCATCAATTGGCCAACGACCGTATGGAAAAAGAAAAGCATTATTTAGAGAAGTATTGTACGTTGTATTCAACGTATCCATGAAACACGCAGTAACGTAAGAGTATTTTTTCTCGTACTGTAATCGCACAGATTAATTCCCAAGTGCCCGAATGTTTCTCGAATCTGTACATATTTATTCAACGAGAACTTCCAAGCTATTGTAAGATGTTACGATCGACTGCTCGTTGAAAAGTGCAAGAATACTGCCGAAAGTATTATGTCGGGTTTCGAGGTCAGAATTCACAGTTGTACCATATTTTCAAGAGGGTCTCGAGTCAGCGATAGCAATTCGCACTCGACTCGAGACCAGCTGTGAATTCGGACCCAATAGTCGATACGTAAGCGTTCAACGATTTTTAAATGGGGACTTTTTATCAAAAGCCGTGAAGCGTTTTTTACTTAGTGAGGTATTTTAGCGAAGCTGTAAATTCCGATATTTTTTGTCGGAAAGACTAATTTTTAAATCGCAATTTATGTATAAACGTAAAGTATATAATTTTAATAATATATCGACTTTCTCAGAATCTGCATTTCATTTTGATTTTTCAGTTCGATACCCTACATTTTGTACCCCGATAATTTATCGCATCGCTAGTGTTGCATTATCGAAACGTTTGCCAGAAACAGAACAGTCTATGTTGAAGTCAATTGGGAACTCTGCGGAATCCAAGGTGGTGAGTTGAACTACGTCAAAAATTAAAAATATAAAAATTTGACAAAATATGTCGATAAATGAGCATTTAAATAGAAATCGATAGAAAAAAAATAATGCTATAGTTGCACGATTAAAAGCATTACATTCATTCGCGATAAACTATTGAAGCAACTTATAGTTGTTTAGGGATGAACAAATTTTTCAAATAAGACAATTAACTGTTTTCATGAGGAATCATTAGAATTTTAATTATTTATACCTGAAAGGAGGAAACGGTAGAGTAAAATGCAACACGGACTAGAAAACAATAAAGTTATATTTTGAATACAAGTAAATTGTACCGATAACATGTTATATATATTTATAATTTAAAATTTTCTCATTCATTTATATTCCACAGTTGGATTTTGTCAATGTAATTTATTTCACAATATCTGCGATTATTATCAATTTCAACTTTGTTGCCACAGCCTTGAAAAGTTTCTTCTTCGTTGTTATCCTTTCTTCTTGTTCATCAATTTTTATGGAATATTGACGTCTAATGTAAGTGTAGGATTTTACTTTGAATCGGCGATGCTTGTACATTTCATAAACGTTATATAATCATTTTTGTCTGTATTTATGTATATATTTATATCTGAAAGATATATACACTTAAAAATAGATAGAT
This sequence comes from Trichopria nigra, assembly GCA_030522945.1. Lineage (NCBI taxonomy): Eukaryota > Metazoa > Arthropoda > Insecta > Hymenoptera > Diapriidae > Trichopria > Trichopria nigra. The sequence continues at coordinate 2,817 of JAPYZR010001179.1, read as the reverse complement.
ATATATATATATATAATGATTTTTCAAATGTATAAATTAAAAACAAAACCTCTAAAAACAATATTCCCAACTATGCATACGCCATAATTAGTTTTCCAAGATATATCTTCGGAAAATAACATGTATACTGTTACATATAAAATAAGCTTGAATTCATGACGAAGTTCACAGAAGCACTACTCTTACAAGTATGAAGTACATTTATAAATTCTTATTCATAGGGTTCATAGGTATTTACAGTAGGACCAACGAATATAGACGCATATATAGAAGCCCAGAGCGTATAGGGAAAAAACATTGCGAATGTGACTCGTTGGGGAACCATAATTCGTCTCACCATTTAACACGGGCTCTGTCCTTCTATAAGCGTCTATATTCGTTGGTAGGACTAATAAATTTTGAGATTGTTGGCGAATATCTTCAATTGCACGATTATCAAGCAGTGTCGATGGTCAAGAGATAGTCCGAATAATTGTACAGATTTTCCTTAATAATTACTTCCACTAATTCGTACAATTTTGTACGCAATGAACACAATACAATTATAGGACGACGACGTTTAGCAGGCAAACCTAGGAAGTACATCGATTGGTACTATTTGCAAACTATTTTTGAAGGAATTATGTATAAAAAATTATTCATTTCTCAGATTCTCGCGATAAAGTATTATTTCAGTAATCATAAAGCTGTTTCCTCCGTTACGCGTTCTTCCCGTCTAACTGAATCTTCCAAACATTTTTTCTTTTTTTTCAGTGGTTCGGAATCAGTATCAACATCGTTTTTTTTTACAACATCGAATTTAACGTTATCATCGTTTAAGATGTTAATGTCGCAAGTTCTCTTTTTTATAGGTAGTTCAGCTTCCTTTTCGTCCTTTGATTTTATGGATGATTCGATTTCTTCCGATGTGTTGATGCTTATCTTCCCTTTTCCTAAGATAATAGCAAGAGGATTGTTGCCATTGAAAATTTTGCTCTTTGCTTCACAATTGGCTGTTGTTTCACTTGTCAATTTGTTCTTTTTTAACACCTCAGTTATTAAATTATCAATTTCGTCGTTGTCAGTATCTTGAGAGCCGCTGTTACAACAATACCCATAGCAGCTTACATTATTCACCACTTTTTTGAAAATGTCTTTTGAGAGTAATTGTGACTGATTTTCACAATAAGCATTCCCTTTGCACGATAAATATGTACCACACATTACAATCCGGAAAAATTCTTCGATCTCAGGAAGAATAGCTAAATTCTTGTCATGTTGGATGGACGTCGGGTGTGCACTCTTGGGCAAGTTCTTTCCTTCATTGTACAAAATTTTTTCTCTAATAATCAAAGCAGCTCTTAAAAGTGTGTCCTGTTCCTCCAACTTTGGCACCATTTTTCTAGTCACAGTTACTCTCCGAGGTGCGATTATTCGTTTCTTAAGTACCGAGCTGATCGCCACGTTATTTTCAAATGCCTTTTTTATGTTTTCTTCTAAAAGATGTACGCTAATTTCAGTTTGGTATGATTCTCCATGAGCGTAAAATAATTGATTCACCATATGATCGTAAAACTTGCATAGAGTAGAGAGGAGGTAGCACTTCTCTCCATTAATAACATTCGTAGTAATAAATTTGTTAATATTTTTGTAAGTTTCGACACGAAAATCTTTTTTCGAATTCCAAATCGACTTTCTGCGTGAAGACCGACTTGCAGGTTTTGTTTTACTTTCATAATTTGTTTTGCAATACTCGTGGTAAGAAATTTCGTTGCCTTCGAATGACTCTAGTTTTTCTAACATTTCAGAGTCATTCAATATCTCTGCCCATTCTTGCACTTTACTTCTGATAAAGTCTTTTTCGTTGGTACGCTCTATGCATTTGATCGTACACCGCTGTTGCCGATCGCAAATGAAACATTGCTTCAATTCACCTTCTGGGTTCTTATTGACGTTTGTCACATTATCCACTGCGGGACCAGGCTTCTGAATCATTTTAACTAAGTATTTCTTCTTCGGTTCTTCCTTTAATTCGTGATACTTCTTGTGTAATGTGGAAAAGTTTTTATAACACAGCGCATGGTATCCAACATCTGAATTCACAGCTGTAGGAAGCTTGATCTTATGAAACTTCAAGTGGAATTGAGCACGTATCGAGTGAATCCGTTTACTCTCCGTTAATGTCTCATCCGTGAAAGCTACCACTTCTTCCGTACTTATATCATTCTCGCAAAAAACACATTTCCTTGCAGCAGCAGACATTTTAGTGTTACGTTGTTTACCAAAAAGACTTGAACGAATTGCTTGGTATTTTCTTAACAATGCATATCGCAAGTACCCACTTGTCTGTCGAAACTCTTTCGGGAAATCGTCTAATAAAGGGTATATGTGTATCCGTTGAATTATAAAACTCAACCTTGAAATCCTTGAAATATACTTATACACAAGAGTGTACGTATGCTTATATATGTTGCAAACATTGCATGCAGCTGCATGTGTGTATACAAACAACACAAACACTAAAATTGTTTATCGAGAGAGTGGGTGGTTGAGTGTGGGGCGCCACGCAAACACGCGACACCAACACAACTGACAGCTATAAAAAGACAACAGTAGGGATGACAGGAACCGTACTGGACCCAAAAAAAGCCATGTTGTACAATGTGGATACCATTATTAGAGACCAAAAAAAAACAACAAAGAAAAACGCACATTCAGGTGCCTTTTCATGGACACCCGCAATAGTATATTACGCAATAAGTGCGCAAAATAGGTGATTCCCGCACGAGATGAAGTCGAGTGGGGGCAATCACCTATATGCGCACTGTTGCGTATACT
>JAPYZR010001178.1:0-23449 GCA_030522945.1 Trichopria nigra | reverse complement strand
TTAAAATGTCCGCCTCAAAATTGTCACAGTTACATAACAGTGATTGTGACGTAATAGTTACATAGCAATTACGTCACAATCACTGTTATGTAACTGTGACAATTTTGATGCGGACATTTTAATGTAACTGTTACATAACTGTGACATAACTTCTGTGATTGTTGGCTGAGATCAAAAAAGCGCTATATACCAGTAACGTAAAGAACATCAGTAACGAACATCGGTATGGGTTCACAAAGGTCAACGTTAAATAAAATTTAAAAAAAGAAACATCAGCAATGACAGCATTGTGAACAAAATATTACTGGGCGCCGCAATTACTATGTATATATGTCGCATTGTTGGAGTTTATTTGTTTTCCTTATAGCATAGCGTTCCAAGAACTATATTAGTTTCAACGAGTTTCGTTATTATTGTTATTGTAAACGAAGGCTCCCGCCAGGATCCAGGAGGTCGTCGAACGGTGTTTTGGTTTTTTGGGAAAGATCGAAGGATGGAACATGGAATGGCAGTTTATGTTTGGCAAGCATTAAGCGTGGTCGGCTGTGAGAGATTAGTTAGTTTTCAGATTCTTTGAGTTCAATTGTGTTGTGGTGCCCTCTCACGAGGCCTTCGATGCGACATATATGTACATGACAACGGTAACAAGGATGAAAACAGAAAGAGGCAAGTGTTAAAATAAGCCGTTATTTCTGAATAATCGTGAAATATTGCCATTATCCAATACTAACTTCATTAGTATACCTGAAATACGCGAGGTGTGAGCGTTTACCAAATAAGGCATCCGAGAGGAAAATTGACAGTGCAAAATACGGTAGTGGCGCCATTTATTAAAATACGTAACAATGCATCGGCAAAGAAAGGTCGGACGTGACGCGTCGCATACGAACCGCACGAACTTCGGCGCTGAACCGATCGCTCGTCGTGCATTACAATATGTTCGTACTACCACCAGTGCATATACCGGCATTATGAACACGTTGGTGAACGCGTGCAGTCCAATGTAATCGTCGCGAACCCGTTCCGCACGCCCTTAACGCAATTTATCGTTTGCCAAGATTTCCATCCACCGACATAATGCTGTGCAAATCGACGCACGCAATCAGCATATTTAAAAATACATCAGAGTCGTAATCAACGTTGGATATTATTGTTTTTTTACATAAAATTTGCAAATACGACCTGGCGTCATTACGCGCACCCGTGTATGTTCGCCATGTACGTTACGTTCGTTGTTTATTAGTCAAGGGATAATTACAACTGCGTTACCACCACGGGAATTTTCGGTTTAATGAAATTAGGAAATCGCGCATACGTTCCGAAGAGAAACTCATTTCCAGATTTTTATTCGATATTTCTTGAAATGGTATTCGCGGGGATGCGAGTTGACGTGTGTTTCCAGAATTATTCGTTATTATAGGTGTCCGCAGGCATCAGACACGTGCATTTATATTTCACAGCCCCGCAGGACCGTGCACCGATGGGAAACCAAAATTATCAGTGGTACGAGGATTTTCTACATTTGGCAAAATAATTCTTTCAAACGAACACGAATGTTCATCAAATGTAACGACATATTTTATGGCGCTTAATATCAGCAACCTGATGTTTTGGTCTAGAGACGTAACGAGGAAGACTTTTGGAGGTTCTGGACAAGGCAACGATAACGTTCGGAGATAGTGAAAAGAGACTAAAGTGTCACGCAACAGAATTACATCATATTTCACAATTAAGCCCGTTCAACGATTGTAAAAAAGTAATCGTCATTATTCGCACGCATCCATTATCGGTAATTGGGGCTCTCGAGCGAAAGCTTTTAACACTTTTTGATCGGCCAGCGACACGAACCGCGAATTGCGCGCTCGAGACCCTTGTACGCGCTGTTCCCGCCTACCATAGGGAGTAGGGTATATTTCCTTCTTCTTCCCTCGTGCCCTTTTTTTTACGAGTTTAATGATTCGCCCGGATCCCGGATCCCTGCCGCATGCTATACCTCCAGGAGCATATCGCAAATTACAGTAGACGGCCATAAGCTAATAAAATACGACTCGCGTGTACCATGTCGGATATGCCGAATGGATAATATGCATTTCTACGGTACGTTATACGGAAACCTTACAACCTCTGACTACGTGCGGAGGGAGAAGGCCGTAATACGGTTTAGCGATGGTTTAACGACGCTTCTCGCGGCACTTGCAAGTCGCTTTTTTAAATTTCCCATCTGCGCGGTTACGTGTCTTTGGGGTGATTTCGCATGCAATCAAATGTTTCTCGGGATGTGCTTTCATCTGTACGTCCACGTTTGTTCATGATATTTTCAGTTAGGTTAACGTTGGTATCCTCATTGAAGAATGTCTAACTGTTGCTAAGTGCCTGCTGAAAGCATCCATAATTGTGTTTATAATTTACTTGTCTTCATTCACGCTTTGTCTCGAGTGGTGCAGAATCTTTCCCCAACTTCTACTAGCATGTCCAGTTCGGTACGTCCATTGAACGTCCATTGTGCACGTATAATGACTTACAATGGACGTGCAGTGAATGTACAATAGACGCAAATTGGTTTCCCAATGGACAAAAACTGGAAGGTACATTATCACATATCTGGACATACAATGAACGTCCAATTTTCGTCATGGACGAATGGAGGACCAGAGAGGGAAAATTTACAGATTCGGTTCACTCTTTCTGAAGCCTTAATCGACGATGAGACCAAACATTTCCAAACGCGGACATGATTGTATACATATGTTGGTTGACTGATTAATAATACCAATCAACGTAAAATTTCTTCATGACAAAAATCAGCATTGAAACCCCGCATCGATAACAAATGCTAGTTCAATTAAACGAACACTTTTCCAAGAGTGCATCGGCTGTATCATCCTCGCGCGATCGATTATCTCGACACGAATAATTCATTAACGACATGATGAATAATCAATCAGCCAATCAATCCATCAGTCTCGGCGACGATGCTCACGACTGTCCAGCCCGCTGAAATTGCGTGCGTCGCGTGCACATGTTACCCTAAATGCACCTTTCGGCTAGACGTGTTTCGTGCAGCTCGACTGAAAATTCAGCGAATTGAAATCTCTTCCCTCTCCTATAGTCCGCCAATCGTCGGGGCAAAAGGCCAGAGCAAAAAAGTGTATCGGTACAAGTCGGGCGCATCGTAAAGGGAATAAGGGAAAATCAAAGTGTTATGCGCTTATAGGTGTACTGAAAGGGCATGTATTGCCTACGTCGATTGCTGCGGGAGGTGAATTCGACCGGGAGTAGCAATAAAGAATGGAGCCATATTACGCTGCCGTGCGCGGGTGTATGCATTAAGAGACCGATTTTACGGTTATAGCATGCGCCGACCAGTATGAATCGGTAATTCTTCATTTATGCCGCTTTCTTTTAATGGCGGTCAATAAATAGTTTGAATCACGTCATATAATTTGTGACTTTAACGTAAAAGATTTTACGATTTTTTTTTTCTTTGTTGTAGCCTATTGTTTTAACTTTTTCAAGACTGTCTCTTTTTAATAAAACTTTCTTGCGACTTTAATAGGAAGAGGCAGTCGGAGAGTCGAACGAGCTCGTTTTATTGGGATTAATGTACGTAGGCTTAAGGAGCTTCAAATGAAGACCTAAACTCGATCTAAATTAGATTTCAGCAGAGTTATAAGCAACACCCCGAAGGAGTCGAGCAAAATGCGTGAAAATTATCATACGGATGATATTGTTTCTCAACGTTATATTTTCTCGTTCATAATTCGCACTTCCGCGGCATGAAGGGTTCTATATTCTGACGTTGAATACATTTAATTTGTAACGCGAGTATCTCACGAAGCGTGGCCCGATGCTTTCATGGCTTCTTTCAAGAAGCCAAGGTGGAAGTGTACAATTTGTCCGGCGTTGCATTATTGACAGCACCAGTCGGTGTGTCGCAACGATACGAGTTTTCATGGCTTTTTTAGTTCGTAATATTTCAGTCCTCCAAAAGCCTACAACGCTAAAACTGTTTTATGAAATTTTATGACATTTTAAAGGTGTAATACGTTTATATCTCAATGTACGCACAGTGAGACATTGCTCGAGAAATGTATTTTCATTCCTAATTAAAAATTCGTTTTTTATTTATTATTGTCCCTGAAAACGAACTCTCCGAAAAGAAATCGTGGAAACTGCGCAAGCAGATGAAATAAAAAGGTTCGTTCCCGAGCTAAAGCTTTGATTTTCGCGCGGTTGAGACTACTTGAGGTAGGGAATGGCTCGTCTTTGGTCGGCTCCGTAAACCACGTTGCCCTGACTCAGCTTTTTGCCGATTTATAATTAGAATCAATTAATTACGCCGACGACGATGAATGCAGGCGAATGAAAAGCGCCTTTATAATTTAAATACTGTAAAGAGTAATAAATAAAAGAATCAGGGGAAGGCTCATATTACAACTGGGTTGTGACGTGAAAGTATAAAACAGAAAATAAAAAATAAAAGCAAAAACGTCAAGTTACACATTTTAATATATTGTTTGATTATTTTAATTTTTATCAATATAGCACATTGTGCATTTTTCATTTCTAAAGTTTGCATTCCTCGGTTTGATATATTTAATTATCAAAGTTTTGAAAATATTAGTTTCTACCAAAAGTCGTTATTGATTGTATGGTAATCTTATTTCGAATTTTCGTATCAGTTTTTGTTTTCCAATCTCGTTTTCAGTTTATGAAAATGAAAATTGAAAAATAAAACAATATTATATATTCAGAAGATTTGTTTTCAGACGATGACAATCTAATTAAAAAATTGATTGCAAATTATGCATGAAAACGCAGCATTGTGATTCAACACAGTCGGCTAATTAATTCCGTTAATTTCGTGATTTCCTTTTGAAATATATCGACGTCAATCGTTTTAAAATAATATATAATATGAACCAGAAACATTTTTTACGCATTGTATAATGTGAATTTTAAAAAAAGAAATATTACAGTTATTAATCAACTTTATTACATATCATAACAATAAAGTCACATTAAAGTAATATTATAATTCAAAATATACGTATATATATATATATAGTATCGGAAGTAGCGATCGATAAGAATCTTAAGAATAGCTTGTTCAAACTTTCATAACTCAAATAAAGCGCCACTATAGGCCGTGATTCGGAAGAAATTTGAATTGCAAATTTGCCGTTTCTAAAACTAATATCATTCGTCCCTTCGTTAATATACGTAACCGCGTAATTACGATTTTCGTTACACGGGTCTTGTATCTTAATTTTATGCAACGGGCATTTCGCATAAAACATTATATTGTTACATTAAAATTTTAATCGGTAGAGAAAACACGTATTTCCATAGCATGTATTTGCGATACAACATAATCACGCCCCAAGTTAATTTTGCGTTGATTACGCTTTGTAAAAGAAGTTTCGTACCGAAATTAATTTTCAAAGTGCATAATGGTTTACTGCATTTCTCTCACGTGTGTATCTAAAATATCCTGTTCTTTTTTCTTTTCACTTTTTATAAGAGACGAACAAAGTGGAAAATTTTCGATTATGTTGTAAAAAATACGACATTAATTGAAATTACGACAAGATTTTTCGATTTGAACAAAAAAATGACATTTCATTTTTATGATATTCCTTTTTTACTAAATTAGTTGGCCATTTTTTACCATACATTGTACTGTGTACGTATAATGGACGTATAGTGGACGTACTTGTAGTAAATACATGATAAACAATGTCAATTTTTCTCACAATGAAAGTCTGTTCCTAAGTGGGGTGGGACGAGTTTTTTCCGCGTGTGTTCCTAAAACTGCAAATGCATCAGAGGATATCACGGTTGGTTCGTACGAATTAATTACGAAATCGCTGCGTAAACCATATTAGCGCAGTAAGAGCGGGCCAAAGTCAGGTTGATGCATCGTCTCGAAAACGGGATTCCATAAATCAACGTCTTGCGATATTTAGATTGATATCTGCCTGACCCATTAATTACGGCAGCGCTAAAGGAAATAACGCGCGCACGCTCTCGTGTCGCAGAACGGATAGTGCGTTGCGGTATCCAAATCAGTTGTGTAACACTATCTCGCACGACGTGCGGCTGAGGGACCCAGCCGGCGGCCTGTGAGGAAGTTTGCGGTGAATGTGGGAGTCAACCCGCCCCATTGCCGAGAGGAATAGAATGTTGGTCGATTGAGGGTGGAGATGGAGGTGGATAGGGGGGGGTTCAAGAGCCGCGCAACAATACCGGTAAATGAACCGACGGTAACTCTCGACCGACCTCGGTGCATCTTTGGCCCTCGTGCCTGCTTCTCGAGATAGTGTCCTACGTTCGCGGCAAAACATATCTGAAATGTTCCTCGTCCACTGTCACACACGGACGTACGATGGAGGGGCAGGGTTCGATTCATGAATGCAGGAAGGCTAGATCGATCGGAAACCGGTTGTAGGCTGCTCTAGGATGTATCTTGTTTATATCTCGAACCAGGACATCTGAAACATTTTAAAAATCGGCTGTATAGGTATACTGTGATATATTTCACGTGTCCGGTATGCATTTCACGATAATTGTAATTTTACGACGTCGGGCCTACGATGGGTGAACTCGACTTGTGGTATATGCATTAAAAACCGCAGTTTCGACAGCTCTATGATAATTTCGGAATTGAGCTCACGTAGTAAACGTTAATCTTCTTTTTGACTCGGAAAACTGTTAAGGGTTGATTTACCACTTCGGATTATCCGGATCTGGTCTTTAACCCGGGTTTTCGTAAAGATGTCATTTCTCCTGCGTTACTATACTTAGAACAGTTGCTATTTTTGCAAAGATTGGAAAGTCTTCCGTAGGTAGGAACTTGAATAATCTATTGACATCTAATATTAAATCGACTATCTTTAGATCGGAACGTTACTATTCCTGGCTTTTATCGGAACACTTTCCTTATCTCGTATTTTATGCAAATTACGGCTCAGAAACAAAAGACCTAAGTTTGCATGATGCCTGAAGACAAAAGATCGAGGGCACCGTGACTTTATCACTGTTTCTGCAAAATCAATCAAAGCGCGGAGAGAGTGTCATTGGAGCATCTGGGGTAAATGACTGTAAAACTAGGTCCCCTTCGGTTCGTTAGTAATTTACATAGTGAATACGTTTCGATTTCGCTTTTACTAAATAATCTGCGGTTATTACCGCAGTTCAATTACTCCGCTAGGGTGGACGCTTTCTCTCTTTGGCATATTTTCGCTTCGAGTTGCGTTATGCAACTGCAGGCCCTACGTCGCGTCCGTTCACGAATGCTAGGGAGCGGCGAACGTGCTGCGGGCAAAATCGATCAATTAACACCCATTGACTCTATCATTGAAAGTGGCCAACTGCAAACATGCGCGAATCCAAAATTCATATTTTTTTTTTTTCTTTTTAAAGGAACCTCGGGTTCGTTACGCGTTTCCGGTTGGATTTGATTATACTCTCCCGTACAAAGTGTAGTTACATCGTACAGAGGAGAAATACGCGTGGAAAAGTTCACTATGCCGGTGGAAAAATGGACAAACCATTTAATGTTGGAAGACGAGTGAAAATGTTTCTCGATTACTTTTTTAAAGAAATTCATCAAATATTTTACTTTATTGCAGTTCTTCGTTACGTCGCTACATAAGAAGTTACGCGATATTGATTTACTCCGTACATTCAACCACCTACTCACGCATCGGTCTTATCAATTTATAGGTGAGACTTACACAGCGCCACTGGAGAGTCTCTAGAACCATAGGGGATCAGCGGAATATTGATGTCAACGATCGATCGATAGATATTAAAATTACAGCGAGCCTCTCACTGCCTTCCATCTACGGCGCTCCACATACCGATATATGCGTACAGTATTACGTGAGAAGATTGAGTGTAATAACCTTTCGAACATTATCTAGTTAAAGAAACATGCGCGAAATACGGACGTTGATTATTTATGGTGAAGACTACGGTGACGTTTATTGGGAGATTTACGAGATGTTGGAAATACATGGACAAATCATCCGGAATTGACAACAATGTCATTCCATGAATTTCAAATCATTTACTTACATTTCAGCTGATTAGGTTCTAATTATCTAAATGGACACCGATACGCCCAAAAGAACCTTCGAAATGACCACGTCCAAAATTCAGGATCACATACATCACTCCCTATTTGCTCGCGGTTACTTTACGTTAGACCCATTATCAGTTCATCGAGTTCATAGCGCATGTTATACCGTATTCCGATTACAATTGTAATGCAATTAAATACAGCACTATTAATTGCTTCGAATTCCATGATGTCGTAATTCAATTCAACGCTTACGATTTAAAGTACCGACACTCGTGGGCAGCATTTAGCGCTGGATGATTTTTTGCAAAGAGATGAGACTGCACCTCATAAGGCAATTTTTTACAAACTGGTATTTCTAGTTCGTTAGGGAACTTCCAGTTCAGTACTTACATGTATACCATAGACGAGGTGGATTTTCAATAAAATGCGCCCGACGCATTTCTCCCTGTTTGGAGAGAGGCCGATGAGGCGGAAGGACCGTGTATACGTATACGCCACCGAAACTAGCACACCGCCCTCGTGTGGCATAGGGCTTTGCCAATGCAAGCAGAAATAAAATATTTCGAAAAGGCGCGCGCGTATGATACACATACACTCCCACTTTGGGCGGCTAGCTTTTTACCGTTAATCCATCGATACCGATGTATACAGGTGGAGAGCAGCGGTCTAACGCTGCGAAAACGGCTCGCAGACAGGGGATGCATTACATTTGGCAGCGATTTCACTCAGCGAGATTAAGCTTATTTTCTCTACAGACTGCCAGAATTGCGGCCGCGCGCTCTCTGATCTACGCTACGCGTTTCGCTATTCGTGGCCGAGCACTGTAGGAGATCTGTGTGGGCAGAACTGGTTCAGCAGCTGACCGCCACCATATTGCCACAAGCCATAGTTCATCATAAATATCTCCCGGCTACGATCTCAATGAGAATTTCGAACGGCTGTCTCTACTGCCGGGGAATATAATCCGAATGGGATTGGCGTGTACCTTTGCATAAGCCGGGGACGTATGTCTCCAAGGACCAGATGTACCAAGTACGAACAGAGCAATTGAAGATTGAACCACCGGGTCGTGAGATCTGTTTGAGCTCGATTCACGGATGACCCTACTCTACATTGATAAAGAAGTTATTTTAGAATGTGCTTTTGCATAAAAATGCAAGATGTAATCAACATGTGAAATTCAGACTTGCGTCTAGTTACATTATATGATCTGGTGACTGCTTGCACAGGAGTATTCTATAGAGATGGAGGAGTAAGGGATCCAAAGTGCACGTAACTCCGGCGCTAAAATGATACTTATATAGTTCCGTCTTCATCCTACGGTATATACTTTGGAAATTTCGCATCTTACATGTGTGATGACCTGTGAGATTTGCTGGTCCGGGGAGAATTATATCGATTGTCAGCGTCAGAATGTAGAGAGTGGAATGATCTGGGATGAATTCAGGCCCGCACGAAATTATACTCTTCTAATGTAAAACTGGACCAGGAAACGAGGCAAGATTGTGCCGCTGGGAGGTCTCTGTTAAACTAGAATAATGATGACGTTCTTTGAAGTTTCGCCATTAGTTTCGGCGTTAATCGATGCAAGTCTGCAGTTCCGAAAGATCGTTCGCAGTTGTCGTCGCGCAGCTTTCCGGGCACCAAAAGTTGCCTGACGGGTCTCTAACGAGGCGAGATTAGTTCTCGTGATGTTCCAACTCTACGTATCTATCTGTCCCTCTTGCGCTCGTTCGCCGATCCATCGCTTTTCGAACTATCGGCCTATTTCGCGCCTTCAAAGTTTTCGAATTTCGACACTGCTGCTGGAAGATTCCCACTCCAACGTTCGCCTCGACTTCCGCCGTTTCTCCAAATCGGAATTGATGAATCAACGCTCTGCCATTTCCAGCTGCTCTTCCCTTCCCCATTTTTCTACACTTTTCGCCGAATCCGCCAATAATTTACACTGCACATCCTGAGTGAGAAATGATTATTCGACCGACAATGGACATGTCTATCAGACAGGAAAATCGAGTGCACGTGTGGCTCATGAAAAGTTTTATATTGAGTTTTAAACAACTTTTTAGTATATATGTATATCGGTATATGGCGCTCTCGTCTTGTATATGTCGAGAACATTGAAAGGAGGAGTTATGAAAGTTATATTTTATTTCTTTTCGTTTTGGACTTGTAATCAGTTCATCCGGACCAAATCGCTACAGTCTTCTTATCTAGAATTACCTATTATTTATGAGCTGGCAATGGACCTGCATATTAAATTGATCGTGTCAAAAGCTAAAGGTGAAACAATTGATATTTTCAATGAAAACTCTATGTTCAGACTGATCCGAATTGCCGGATTATTGCCGTGATCCAAGTTTACTTACCAAAGTTGTACAAACATTACAGTACCATTAGTTCGATCGGCAAAGCGTCTACTTTAAGGGTCGTGAGTTCAGCCCTCGCTTTGGGCGCCCGTATCACGGGGATGAGATGGCAACGTAGAGCTGTCTCGTCCACGGTCTTGAAAAAGTTGGAATCTTTTTGCGGACTTTAAAAAAATTGCAGATCATTTAGAGCCGTTTACCTTCCGGTCATTAGACGCTTGTAATTATTTTAGAAAACGACATTTAAAGGGGATGGGGATTAAACGATTTGGAGGTAACATCTAATAGACTTATGATGGGCGATAACGTTTTCTGCAATTCCGCAGTCCCAGCGGACTCTAAACTCACGAATTCACTTGGCGCTCAAAAGTTCAAATAACACAACAATTAATTTATGCGTTCAAAGGTTAAGTCACGGCGAGTTTCGTTTTAACACAGATCGTTCGATATCCTTATCTGCGACGAATTCCTAAGGGCGCGAGAGTGCAGGACGTCGCGTCGTTGGGCAGGGGCGAACGAGTCATTGTAAGGGAACAATAGTCGAAATGCGGAACCGCAATCGCATAAATTAGACGACCGAGAAGACGGAGCGAAGGGATTTTCGGTCCCTGCATATTAAACACACGCCTTGTCTCTCCTCACTAAGGTATTCCAGAATTCCGTTGCGGTGCCACTTATCTCCGATTTCGTAGTTTCTATTGTGCGAGTACCGAGAATACCGAGTGCTCTTCCCCATCCAAGCGACGGGGACACTACACTGCCGATTCACTTAAAATTATTGTTAACGCGTCCAAGATTAACAATTGTTAATACTTCCGATTATCTGCCAGCTTTTTTTTTAACTCTAAGAGTCCAAGTAGGATTAAATTTTATCTAGGAATACACTTCTGTTTGTCAACAGTTGAATTATTTCACCTGCAACAGATTTTCGGTATTGCTGTTATTGTGTTATTTAACCATTACCCTATTTTCGTACGTTGGTTTGTTACTTTTATGATTACGATTTCATTCCCTATAACTACGCGAGCGCCACGACCGACTAGGGGCGAAGCGTTGCGATTAGGGATAACGCGGCTGCGATTGATTTTACAGTTACGACCATTTCCCGGAATAAGCGTCGTAGCTTAACTGATGGTAGGTTCATGAAGTTTATGAACGAACCCATGAACTAGGAGATTGCCATACGAAATTATCACCGGTTTTCGTGGTAAGTTTACTGCTGGGAGTCATCGAACTAATTAAGGATTTGCATTTCCGGAATGGGAAAATTGTGTAAATTACTCGACCGTAATGCGTAACCGAAAATCGCAAGTGGAACCACTTCAACGACGTCAAAGTTTCTCTTTAAAGTAATATCACACGCATTTTTCAATATTTCTCAAGTTTTCTTTTTTTTTTTTTGTGATTGAAAGAATGTATGTGAGTAGAGCTGAGTATGGCACATATGTGGTATCAGTACATTCGAATTCGACGAGAGTCTTTTTAACCACTGTAATTCGTATATAATTCCGACAATTCGGGCAAATCATGAAAGAAGTATCGAATTTCGTGGAAGGATCAATTTTCTCCTTCTCGGTTTTCCCCTTACGTTGATACTCGAGCGATCGGCCGCGGAAAGGTGGGCTATTCACGGTAGGATAAGGCCACCTACACGGTTTCTACGACTTTGTAAAAGCAGTGGTCGGGTTTAAGCATCCTACGAAACCGAATGTAAGAATTGGTTGGTACGGGAGGAAGAGAAGCGACCTTTCCAAGTTTGCTCGATAATAATTGCTTTTTTTTTTTGTAAAACCTCCTTTTTACCAAACATAAAAGTATCAAACAAAATATATTTTCCTGATATTCAAATTTATAAACTTAAATTAGGATAAAAATTTTTATTAATATAGTTAACTAATCCTATTGGTACTCTGTTTTTACACTTTTTTTTTTTTTTTTAGCGCTGTTTAGTAATTTGTATGGACTAATTATGCTTATTATACATTTTATGAAAAATGTCACATTCAACTTATACATAGTATTACACATGTAATTTTCAACGAATTTTCTGTGCAATTAAGTACAAAAGAGATGTCATTATTTAAACGCCGAGTAAAAATTATGTTATACCGAATGCAAATTGAAGCGTTGAGTGAAACAAATCAATATTTTTGTTCGGGAACATCAGATAATACGTAATGAGTTAACGAGTCGACGGTAAAACTGACCACTGGCGATAATGTCGTTATTGACAAACTATACGGGTGTTAGTCGTAGCTGGAGCGGCAGGCCATCGATTACGACATTCTTCCAGTGTCAGATAATGAGTTGCGAATTATCGATGCAACTGTAAGTACCAGTTAGTGGATGTAGTTAAATTGGCTCATGCAAATATTCAATGCGACTATTAACAACCATTGCGACATGTGTTGGTGATTCTATTAAGAAGCCAGTCGATGTACATGACATTTTTATAACGAACGTATGAAATTTTTAGTCTTTAAATTGATTAAATGATAAAAGCGACGACCATAAAAATAAAATGCGCGCTAACTAAAACTGCCGAAGTTTTATAATCAACCGAGTAATTAGAACTGAGAACGCGTTACAAATAACAACAAACATTTTTAATATCCTCGTAATAGTTCTCTCTTCGCTGTCTTGCTATATTACTGTTGTGTCAATAAACTGAATACATATTTGTTTCCCGGGGCATTCTTTTATTTCCGGTCCAGCGTTTTTCCTGGTCGTGACTCGCATATTGGCTGCGCTATTTACTTTACATCGGCCAACAAGCACGCAACCACAGTTAGATAACACCGGTTTGGAATGTCGAATGATGATACGTATGCTATGCTGTCGCTGGACGTGACATGTCGGGACTCACGATATTTATCCTATGCAAATTTTTGAGCAATTATTGCGGATGTTTGTAATTATTGATCTCTGCTCAAGACTATTTGTAATTGCTGGAATTATCTATAGTTTTACCCTGGAATTCAGGGTTTATCAAAACCTGCATGGATGAAACATTCTATGCAGGAGCATCTATATTTGTTGTCAAAATTAAAGTCTGCAGTTTATATTTCGAAATATTTTTATTTCCGACAATGAGTCGACAGCAACAAATCCGGGTTGCGGTCGCTTATTACTTATTGATTTTCATTTGCTGTTCGTATGTATTCTACTACCAAATACAAGTTGTCGTTGGTTATTGTTTATTTTTACGGTTTCCCGGTTTTTTGTTTGTTGTTATCGCAATGTCTTTTGTTCTCTGATCACGAAAGAACGTATTTTGCCTGGCCAGTCCGCCTAAATAAAAACACAATATCTAAAGCGCTCAAACGTTGTAAAAACGACGAGAACTAAAAAACACAATGCGGACACGCTTTCGCATACAAAAGATACGCGAAACAGACCTTGAAACATTCAGAAAGCTAACATCGCCTTTTAAGCAAAGTTGGTATTCCAAGTGGAGGCGTACCGGGCTCCCGAGGGGCCGCAGTAAGACGCCAGACGCGAGCGGGGATGGGGGTGGAAATTCCTTGTGAAAGAGTCCGTAGAGAGTACCTGCACGGTTTATTTGGACAGTGATTTGAAGCGAGAGCTCGGAAATTTGACGTTCCCGCCAGCTCCGCTTTTCCGGGCAGCTGCAGAGGCTCGCACTCAATGAGCGTCTACGTACATACCGGGTGTCTCCCTCGAGGGTTCAGCAGGTTTCCCGGACTTTAACAACGTATTTCCTGATATCCGTCCGATCAGCTTGCGGTTTGCCGGCAAAGATAATGCACTCTGACCAGGACGTCAATGAGCGTGATTCGTGTAACCCCGTTCTCGTTACCGAGTTGCGATGGGTGCCATCAGGAATTGTGGTATTCGCATTCACCGTGCGATATTCTAGTCTATTGATAAATTTAATATCGACACCCAATCAATCGGAACTGAAGAGATAGTGATACTACGAGTGCCTTCATATTTTCATAATATTTCACCTCGTAGCTTCCGACGAATTACCATACTGCCAAGCGATGGTTGAAAAAGCGGAAGACCAAGCACTGACTGAGTTTTACAAGAGACCTTCTTTTACAAAATAATTTATATAATAGATAGGATGATAAAAGGTCTGAACATTGTCACTGCAATAGACCAGTCGATTGCTGCATGGAAGAATGGCACCATATTTCCCAATGACCTGCTGATAAGAGTACACGACCAACAGAAAGATGACGTATTTAAGTGATTTTATTTCATCAATTTTAACGATTTTATTGACTTCACAGAACCTTTTCATCTTGTCCTGATGATTTCGTGGAACTCACATTATACTAATGGTCTAATAAGGTGATGTTTTTTTAATTCAATCTCATGACACTCAAAGTCGTATTTGTAAAAAGCTCTAGCATTAAGAGCCTTAAGTTACAAAGTACTTCTTTCCTCTCTTAGATGATTACAAACGCCTTAGAGACGGATTAGGCTCCAGCTATTCTCCCTCCGCTTTCTATCCTTTCTTCCTCTTTCGTTTTTGCACGCACCGGATGGGGTAAACTTGTGGGGTCTTTCACTCGAGCGAGAAGTTACCGGATTATGTACTTACGTATATAGGTTTACATGTCTGTATATAAATCGAATTGTCGCGGCGAGACACATCTTTGCGGATCGAAACTTTTTTATTATTATTCGCGGGTTATATTAGTGTACTACTCGTGAACTAAACACTTTCGTATGCGCGCAACATATTATTATCTGAATATTATCTTCCATGTTCATCATTAGAATTTGTGTTCGTGCAGATATGGTATGTTAAATAACGTATCGTTTTATGTTTACTTTTTTACCGTATATCTGAAAAGACATTTTTAGTTAACATTTGATGATTCAGTATTTATTAAGCGGCCGTTCAGAGTTTACAGTTAATTTTACTGATACTTTCGAAAAAAAGCGAGGTAAAGAGTAAGCAGAAACCGCACATCCTTGCAGGAAGATCGTTGCACCGGACGTTTCACGTTCTTTGGCTCAGCTAACTTTTGAGTATGTTCTTCATGTCCTACACGTTTGGTACGGCGGGCAAACGGGTGGACGAACGCAAATGCTCGCATTATTTACGCTAAATTTATCCAGACTCCACGGCAAAATGTAAAATGTAGAGAAGACATGCCGGAGGACGGCGGTCGTAGAGCCGATAGAGAAGAGCGCTGGACTCTCTGTAATCTTTCGAATTCTTTGGCAAGCCCTTTTCAGAACAATTGTGCGCTGTTTTTCCTTCAGTCCGTTCACGTATCGTTCCTTTGATGGTTTTACACTGCCCCATGTTGGTGCAATTCTGACGAATTCAATGTTTTTGGATGTTTTCTGTTTACTGTGAAGCTATCATAAAATGTAATTTGTTTTTTAATTGTTAGGATTTAATCGAGTTAGAAATATGAGATCATGGTGATTGATAATCACTTATTGGTACAATGAACCCTAACCTACTTTGAGATTCGTCGTAGACTTTTCAGTGACGATTGCATGTCATCAATTATTACAAAAATATATGCAGACTTTTTAACACAAGCCAAATAAACCATTGTCCTAAAAATCCTTGAACGAGTAAAGTCTCACATTGTAGCGTAGTGCTCGTCTCTGCTTAAAAATGACGACAAAGTTCCGGACTCGATTCGCAAAACGATCCCCAGTCCGTCACGCACGCGTTAAAAGAGATAGCGCGTTGAACACGCGAACCCCCTAATGGCGGTTGAATGGACGTAGGGTGCCGCGAAGGGTGGGCGAGGGCAGTCGTTGTTTTTGCGACGATAAGAGCCATGGTTAATGGTGTGTGGATTTTTCGGGCTGCCGGTCTGTGATTTCTCCCGCGTTTCACCCCCTAAACTCTCCCTCATCCCCTCGAGCGGTGTGTTGAAGCTTTTCATTCGCGCTACGCCGTTTAATGTCTTATTTATGACAGCAAACGTGGCAAGATAACGCTATCACCAGCTATTAAGCATTTACAGTGTCACGTATATATACCTAGAAGGGATGGATGTGTGTTATAAAGTACCAGGTGAAGATCTGATAATATTCAGGCAAAGTATTTTAACAGCTTTGTCGTTTATTTCCTTATTACCCATCGCGTGCGGTATCGGTCTTTTATTGCGACGAAAAGACTTAATTAAAGGATTCTGGTGTCATGTTGTGTCCCTTTGATGGAAAGGTGTCGGTCATTATTTTCTGCTCTAATGTGGTAATTTACACCAACAGAATGAGTTTACATTTTGACCATGTCGATGGTTCTATCTCTTGGGAATTTATTTTATCGTAGCCACTGATTTTAGTTAAGCTAACGTGTGGTCAAAAACGCTAGCATGCAATAAAATCCTGTTCCAAGCCTGACGAACAGATCTTAGTCAGGATCTTTAATTTCGTGTCCAATTTATAATTAGGCACGCATTAACGATTCTTAGATCAAAGCTGCGAGAATCGTTGTGCGAAGTTTGAAAAATCTTCAAAACAATCAGAGAAATACGAAGCAGAAGGGTCCACGGAATTTTCACATCTGGTTAATACCAACGTCATCGACAGCAACCACTCCATGCAAGCTCCGAGAATAATGTAAATTGCAAATGGCCCTTTACAATCGAGGGAATCCCTAAATGACATTCTATATCGCGCTCTCATCTACCACTAGTGCGGTCGGCTTCGGAGCCGCGTCATCGTCGATGCAGCGAACGTTGCCTCGGTAACAGGATCGTAATGCGGCGACAATTGATTGTTGATCGTGACTACTCGTGCGAACAGGTATCTTATCGAGAGTTCGTCATCTTCTTGGATTTCCATGAAGTCAATCGCCCAGAAAGTGAGATATCGTTCCAAACGCCGCGCCGCACAATAGGCATATATGAACGGGAGTAATATCGCGCCGGGCCCACTGGAGATAGTCAACTGATACCCCTCACGAGATCGTTTCGTCGTAAGCCATTACGTCCGATCCGTGCTTCGTAATTTCGCGATCTAATCACACATATCCGCGTAACGATCCCGCTTCCTCGCGGTAATGAATAGTCAAGGCCCTTTGGTTCGACTCCGATGTTTTATGTCTTTATGCATCTCGCTAGTACGCATACGCGAAAATCGCTCTATGTATACAGTACTTTTTCCTATAGTACCATTTTCCACTACAAATTAATGAAAAAATTATTTATTGATAACAGTTTTTGAAAAACAGCGTTAGACAAAAATCCAAAGGGAGAAAAAGATCATTTTTCCTTCTTGCAATAAGAGCGATAACAATAAGTATCACCGACGAATAAAACTTAATTTAAAAATCTTCCCCTAGGACACGTAGCTTTAACGCAGTGGCGTTATTCTTCTCACGAGTGCAATATCGGTGTATCCTCGTAACTATTAACGAAGTATTCGAAAGTTCGATCAGACCAACAAGGAAAAAAACTTTCCAGCGCTAACGATACTCCTTTACTCTTAGTACAGCTATCTCATAGCATGTCTCGGCGCTATCGTACACGGGTGCCGGACAAAAATCAGTAGCATCCGAGGTAGCATGGCCAGCCGGAATATATCGGCTTATTAAATACTTTAAACAGATAATTAGCGTAGGGAGAAGTTTCCCATGGTCGTTATCTGATCTCGTCTACTAGCGTATCGTGGACTTCAAGCAGTTTATGGCATAGCACTCTATGTATGCGACGACCTCGTTACGTGGCGTGTTCATTCAAGATGCAAAACTTAATTCCTCACCCTTTTATATATACATATATCGCGTATTCCTCGTGAATTATTGGCTCGGGCTCGGTTTCTCAGGCAAGGATCTCGTCGCTCTGCGCCGCCCGGCAGAAGAACGTGTTTTCAATATTACATCAGCTTTCGTCTTAACGATGCAATAAAGCGAGCGTTCCGTGTACTGCCTTTTTATACAGCTTGTCATAATCGAGTATAAAATTAAAACTAGCGTTATAATGATAATCGTAAGCTGAAAAACACACTTAATTCTCATTCTCGGAAGTTTTTGCGCCGACTGGGAATACGTCGAAGAGTTCTTTCATGGAACATCCATGGGAATCGGCCTTTTCACTTTCCTCGTTAACTCTTCCAGTATCGTCTCTTGGTCACTCCTAACATCATCGCGAATAATATCGGGAAGGTGACAATGTATTTTGGTTTTCTAAGATTCTCTTGCATAGTCACTGTTCATCATTTACTTATTCTGTATTGAAGTAATAAGAATTTCATTTATTGATTAATCAGTGAACTTGAGACATTTCATAAATTTGTAGGCATTACCCAAATAGAAGAATTCTGTCCATTGTGTTTATTTTTACGTCTATTGTGCTAGTATAGCGGACGTACAATGGTCGTGCAATGTAATAGTGAGTCTGGACGTCCAGTGTTAATCGGGTGCTTATGATTGTTAAAGAATTTATGAATGAAATGGCCGATCCCTATACAAACAGGTCATTTGGACACATAAAAAAATGACAATACGCTACGAGTTTCACGAACAAACACCATCATTGTTTATTCCAAGAAATCTAGTCGCCATATCTTAACTTACTGGTAAATTGCTTTCGGCAAACTTGGCACTCCCGTTTTACCGGATCGAGCAATATCATAAAACGATGAGAAAGCAATGTGAAGAAAGCAATGGAGTCTAGAGAAGCCGATTTTCGTAACCGTTCTGGTCGACGATTGGCGAGTCTCAGGAGCCATCTTGTTCGGCCACTAATATCCCAAGTAGTGGGAAAGATTCCTGACAAATCAACTCCCGTTCCAACGGCTGTTTCATCGATTCCACGGGCCATCGTCTTCGCGATCGGCCGAGTTCTGCGAGTTTCGCGAAGTTTCGCAGTTACGTTGGGTCCATTTCTATCCCGGGGTTAAGAGAAGAAGGGCGACCCCAAGAGCTCGCTGGACCTCGGCCAGGAATTTATTCGGCCTGCAGGTATACCGAAATGCCGCATCGCGCGGGACTTCCCCATGTAAACGCTGTATTTATCGTCCCGTTTCCCAATGTAAATGCGCGTGCCGAGGATTATTGAGAATCGATCCTACGACACCGGGGATTATTCGAGCCCGTGAGTCGTAGACGCCGATGGCGACAATCGTCTGGGATCCGGGACACATACCGGCGTTAATATAGATACGGAAGGAACATGCGAATCTACCCGAAGTACACCACTGCCGCATGGAATTGTCGACTAGGGAATGTGGGGCGAAAGGCTATTTTATCCACTGATCGAGTCGAATCTAAACTTGAGAAGTGGGTGATAGGGGAATGGGATATTTACGTTGGAATCTGAATTAACCTCATCGTCAGTTATCATGATTGCCAACAATATGCGCAAGCAATAGCACTAAAAGTATTATAAATGAACATATAATGGGCATATGCGAATAATTTATATAAACAAATTTATTGCTTTATGTTTTCTTATAAATATGAAATTTTTTGTTTTAGGTAAGATGACGTTGCAGTACACAGTTAATAAAAGACATTCTGCAGCTGTGAGTACGTAGGAAATAAGTGAAGCGCGAGCATAAGGCACAATGCCATCTCAAATTAAGCGCCATTTATTTGCAAATGCAAAATTATATAAATTCGGCAAAGTTATCGTTAAAATAGTCCATGCGCTGAAGGGATGGAGGTGGATTGAACGGGTAACAGACATTTAATTAGTGGATAATTGCGGGTACAAAATTGGGATTTCTGGATCGGAGATCATGAAGTTCGGAAAACATGCTACTCCGAGTGGACCTTGGCGAAATAACTTATTACCTACACATGCCAGAAGCACCGCTTTTTCCCTTCATTGCCAGAACTAAAAACTGAAGCACAAAATTTGTTCGAACAATCATGGTCGAGTATTATCAAAATGATACACCCGATATTTTGACGACATAATAGACTAGTCCAATATCCATTGGAAATGTCCTCGTAAAAGCTCGATCCCGAAGATCTCGAGCCGAGAGGACGTCCTCGGAGCATGGGAATTGCGGTTGCGATGGGGGCGGTCGATACGAAATACAGCAAAGCACTACGGTCCGTACGTACGTCAAATTAGGCGCAACGTCGGTCGTATAGGTTTGTCCGCAGCGCCGCAGATCCCTAGACACCGGAGGGCTCGTGTCATCGATTGTGTCAAAGCTCCCCTCGTAAAAAATTCAGACCTGACCTACAGCACTACAGTCAAGCCCCGGACGCTGCGGTCTCCCGACCGCGCACGCGGATTTCCAACACTTTGCTTTCATTTTCCGACCACACACGCGTAATTATTAATCGCCGCCTTCACAGGCCCTTTTAATTTAAACAGTTACCTCGCTCACTCCACCAGCGGCTACATCAAGCTCCACGCGAAATCCCATGGGCAAACAAAGCCTGAGCATACCGGGTGTCCCCTAATTCGAGTTATGAGCCAGGAATATGCAGGAGTGCGATATGACTCTGGGGATTGAATAGGAACGTCTCTTTGAACATAAGTTTTTAGGCGTACGAAAAGTATTGTTTCTATATACAGCAATTTAATTTAATCGCTGGTTTAATTACGTCGAATTACTTTTAAGTAGCCCTCATGGGAGCTAGGAAAATACACTTGCATGAGGAGTCCATGTCTATATCAATGGCAGATCAAACGCGTTAAAAGATGCATTTACATAGATCGCGCAATGGCCATCTAAAAATAATTCGCTATAATGAAACTAACAATCGGATAAGAGTTTAATACCAGACTTTTTTTTGGGAATTCCCTACAGGTTTATGTTGACCAGTTGTTGGACATCGAATACATATATTATAACGAAGTATTTTTAGTATGCACCCGAATTTCTTTGTACGACGGATACGGAAAAATGGTTGAGGCATAAAAGTTGTTGAAGATAATGGGGGTCACCTATCTTTGACCTTGAGACTAATTTTCGAGGTTATTTAAATATACGAGTGGTTTCTTCGAATGGGAACTCCTATTTTGTGAATGTACCTTTACGAGAAAGGTGGTAATCAAACGAGACAACTTCAATAGTTTGGACCTAGAGGTCATTTTCAAGGTCACGGAAGAACAGAGCGGTTCTATTTTTTACTCGTAACGAATAAGACAAATGAGATAATTCAACTAGACTTATTTTATTCTATTAAAAAAATAAAAAATAAAAAAATTATTCATTATTACTAACAGCACTTCATCTCTGTAATTACATTTTTTAATTCTTTACCTTTTTAATCATACGGCATTTGTATCGTTAAACCAACCTTAAAATATTAAAAAAGGTCCCAGCAGGGGCACGATTTGAGCGAGTTCAAAGCGGAAGGCATTAATTAAATGCCTTTGTTTATTTAAAAAGCTTTAGAATCCGCATTCGCATTTGCATGCTCTTATTAAATAAAACAAGTTCCACGGTTAAAATTTGCTAGATTATATTTGCAATTATAAAAATTGTATATTATCATCTTAATGATGCGTGTAATGTCGTACGAAGTTTGAAAAAAAAAACTTGTCTTACGTGTCTTGGCAACATAATCTTGAAAATTGGAACTGCTCCGATAAAAAGAAAGTTTTTCATTCATTCATTCATTATGGCTTTCAATCAATGTCGAAAAATTGTCAATAAATCGTGCGGTAAAAATGAAAAAAAAAGCTTATATCAAGAAACCATGAAAAATGTGAAGTATATAAACTGAGTTCACTTCTTAAAGGTTAAGACGACAGATATTATTAAGTCGTTCGTGTCATAATTACGAAATACATGCTGTAAGGCTATTAACGAAACTAGTTTTGCGGGAGGTCAGTATTTACATCGGCTGCGGGAAACCTGTTATTCATTATTGACAATGTCCGCTCACGGTTCGAACCTATTCGAATGCTATAACTATATTCTAGAGGCAAGTATTATAAAAGCTTCGTTTTTTTATTAAAAATTCATTTCTTTAAGAGAATGTTACCTTGAGAGTTTTCCAGACATTTTTCATGCAGGAATGATTTTTGTAAACTTTTTCAAAAATACTTTCTTCTTTATTTTTTTTAACAATTGTTCATCAAAATTCTCAAAATTTAAAATTTCAAGAAATCTGGTCAACCCTTTCGTTCACCCGGTATAGACGGAAGTTTCGCTGCTGCATATCGAGCAAAATGGATGATTGTATATTAAAATTCAAAGTGGACTCATCCGCACACTTAACCCATTCTAAAGTTAGCTATATAATGCGACGAGACATGTCATTACTTTTGCAAACCGCATCTAAGTATCTAAGCGCGCAATTCGGGCGTTCTCACTTCTGCATATTTAGCTTCGCACCTTGATTCCCTTCTACTTTCCCTCATGCATAAGGAATCAGACACTTTGCCATAAAAGTCTCGGATGGTAGCGCGGATGCGTGGCGAGAAAGCAAGGGGCGTCTTTACGACTTGTTTACATTTAATTTTTTTTTTTTTTTTTACTTTATCATCCCACCGACCGATTCGCGAAAGCGATCGCTTCACGACCCCGTCGTAATTGTTAATCGATCGATGTGTAAGGGATGGGTATATAACATTTTCCTCGCGGAATTCGTACATTACACATTGTTTTTCTAAGTATACAATCTTTTTTTTTTATTTATAAGTCAAGAAATTGGTCCCACTTCGATCTTTTTATTAAATTTTATTGTCTTCACACATTTTTAGGTAGTAGTACACAATAGAAGACCTTAAAAAGAACAATTAAAAAAAGTTCGTTCTTGACTTTTATATCAAAAATAAGTATAACACTTTTTTGAGAAGATACTTAAAAAATAAAAAAATGTTGTTATTCTTAATTTTTATTTCATCTCGCAATATGCGGAAAACAAAGTCGAGCATCCAAAAATTGCACTAGACCAAATGGCGTACAGTTAGTCTGAGGATTAGCAAGTCTGAAATAAAAAATCAAACGGTATATTAAAGAGGAAGACGCCTTAACCCTTTGTGTCACGCATTTTATTTTCAGTCCAATCGGCTTGAAATTTAGTACTCGGGGGTTTTCGGGGTCGCTGATTACGATTCCACCCTCAAAA
>JAPYZR010001177.1:0-31242 GCA_030522945.1 Trichopria nigra | reverse complement strand
AGAGCCCAAATTAAAAAAAAAAGTTTCAATAATTTGTTATTTATACTTTTATTGTTGCAAAGCTCAGTCGGTAACTGTTCTACTTTAGAACTCTCTTAATATCAAAAAATTTGGCTGTCATTTGTCAAATCAAAACGAGTGTCACGTACGTGCCAATATTTAAGTTTATTTTATTGCAAATTGCAAATCAAATAGTGACATATTTATTCTAAAAAGTTTACATATACAAAAATGTTTCGACGATTTTTGTTTGATCGCGCGATCTTGATATTTCAGTACAATGTTTGCATCATTTACGTCGCGTGCTGCTATTTGCGGTATCTTGGTCGGCCATTTTGAAATTTGAATTTCAAAAAGTTGTTACGTATTCAAATTCTTTTGAAACTGTAGATTCATTTATATTCCTCAACGAATTAATTTCTTATAAGTTTTTAGAATTGTATATTTCATTCAAGTGGAAGAACAGTGATTAGTATTTGTTTTTCTATTTTTGATGTTATACACTATGAATGCTCCTGAAGTTCAGATCGTTCAAGTTGAACGAAAATTTGAAAAAGCAAATTATTTCTTTTTAATTACGCTGAATCAGGCACATTACTATGACATGTTGGATTGTTTTACTTGAAACATAATTTTGACAATGGAAAAGGAAATAGAACTACCAAAAATGCTATAGACGTTGTTTTATTTACGTCGCTTTGTGATGCTTAAATTTCTTGGAGAATATGAACCTTTCGTTAAGAGTTTCACTCTTTAAATAATGATATTTCACTTTTTCAACAGTAACAATCCAAGAATTCACTCTCGAAGGAGTGAACAATTCTTTTTTTTTTTTAAAGAGCGTCTCTCAATTTATACAACTCCTATAGATGTAAAACAGAGAAGGTTTTAAACAAAGTAGAAATCGGTCAAAAATGCAAAACTATTTCGTGCTTAAAAATTATCTACAAAAATATAATAATGTGAAATAGTTGAAATATTAATATCGAGATCTATATATACAAAATAAAAATTTATATGATAAATTTTGGATAACGATGCTTTTTGTGCTACTGATATATATATAAACACAAAAAAAAATGGCATAATTTCTCGCTGTATATCTTTATATTATAACATAGAACCTACAGTGATTAAATGATGAGTCACGTAAACTGACACTTGTGAAAGAAACTGAATGGTATATGTGAAAATGCATAATGAAACAGAACTTACGTTACGCAGTCGACCCTGAGATCTTGCGACGCTTTCTTGAAGAACCTTGCGAGTAGCTCTCTTCGCCGGCAGATTAGCCAGCATTTTCTGGATACTCTCGCCTGTGAATAAAGACACGATTAATATGACGCTATTCCAATTCATGAAGCATTTATGACTATTTTTAGAATAAAATTCTAATTGTTTTCTTTTTTTCGATTTACTTCATGTTACAAATGCACGAATGCAACTTTTAAAGAGTAAGTAACTGATGTAATTTATAGATAATACTATCAATAATAAGCCTGTAAATATTTAGGTTATAGAAAATACATTTCTCTAACGTTGCGGAAACTATGTAAACATCCTATCTCAGAAACGTTTCAAATGTAACTTTTAAAATTTTAAATCCTCATATTTGACCTTACAAATAACGGAAAAAGGTAGAAATTTCTAGCTTATAGCTTAAAATTAATTAACTTTATTATAAAAATAAAAAAATTGAAAAATGTATATAAAATTTTTATAATAATAATTTATAAAAATTTTTATAATTAAATGTTACATTTGAAACGTTTTTAGCGTAGGACGTTTAGGGTTTCTGCACCGTTACTTTAACCTCTCTGTGAGCAACTTTTTAGGGGACGCAATGCCTATTTTCGTGTTTCCCATTAATTTATCGATTAAATAATGTACTTCAAACGTACAAACATGTAGTGACGATTGAGACGAGCAAAATACTAGAACATTGCAGTATTTTTTTATATTTATCATTAATGCTATTCTAGCCTAAAACTTGCAAATAAGTGACTTTATAAGGTTTGTGAAAAATGCATGTGTGATTTAAACTTTATTGTCACTTTACTAAACTTTGCCATACATAAAGGTTGTTGAACTTTAATGACGTGTTTGTAATTAATTTGTCGTTGTTTAAAGCGCGGACAGTGCTTTGAAAATCCACAATCAAATGATAATTTTAGTTACACTTTATAAATTACGAGATTAATATAAACAACGGATTACAATATAACTCTTTGTCCATAAAATACAAAGCATTTCGATTATCCCTGCTTTGAAAGTATTTACTGTGCGAATAATCCAGCGAATAATCACTTCAAATCAATGTAGTGTTTCTATAATATTATTTAAGAATTGTTATTATAAAAATGTTACAGTTTAATACAGGATTTACCGTATGTGAATTGGAAGATTACTTATAGGTATATGATTATTTCATATATATTTAGTTATAACAATAATTTGTGGAGCAAATTATTATTATTATGAATTATCAAAAGTTTACAAAATTTTTTAGCTCAAATAGTAAATAATGAATATTGCACTGCGAACTGATAATTTGAACATGTCAATGTAAATGTTGCAATTTTATTGTCAATGAACAAAAAGTGTAGAACTTCCTGAATATCTTTTTTAACTGAATGTTGTAGTTTGATTTATTTAACATGATTCTGTGTTAAAAGCATATATATGTAAAAAAAATTAAAACTAATTCTATTTTGAAAATATTTTTTTATAATTGTGTGCGTAAAGGTAGTGTGTAAAGTACTTTATAGATGCCCGATTTCTTCAGTAGGTAAAGTCAACGTTTATGACCGGAAGATGGCATGCGTAAAGTAAAAAAAGTCTTGCTTAAAGTGAAAGAGTAATTTGTAAAGTTAAAATTTAAGCACTAACATCGAAAGTACTTTAAGCATTGCCTTTGCTCACCCCAAATAATAGGATAACTGACCCGTGAGTAAAAGTACACTTTACACCCTTGTTAGGTAATATACTGTTATGCACGCTGAGTAATTAAATCTGCCGTAAGAAATTTAATTTAAGTATAAATAATAAAAAAAATGTCTCTAATGCGTATTACGTTGTTTATTATTAATTACGAGCGGCTTTAAAGAAATATCTTAAAAGGAACTTGCTCTATCCGAACTTGTTATTTTCCATTTCATTCTACTTCTCATTTTGCAGAATGTTGCGCTGCACTTATTCTTAGCTTCACCCAGAAAAGCGTAGTAAAAAGGAACGTAATAGACTGCAAAATTTTCCTTGCTTTTACATTGCTCCTTCAACGCTTTACGCTTTATTCGATTAGTTACTTTTGTTTAAAGCTTTAATTTAATTACTAGTTTTGTTTAAAGCTCAAACGACGGAAAATTTGTATGAAAATAAAAGAACTTCACTTTCAAAACAAAACGATGGCAGTAATTTTACTCAATTTTCTCCGGAACTAGCAAGTTTAAACATGGCATAAATGAGGGTAAATTTTACAATTGTATACGTGTAACATTTACGATTATTTTAAATTACTTAAAATTCAGATAAAATGCAGTACAGGAAATATTTCATCCGTGTGAAATTGTCGTGCTAAAGAATGGTCTATATCGGAAAATCACGTTTTGAAAAAAAAGTTGCTGAAGTTCGAAACGTTGGAGAACAATGGAAATATAAAATATTTTATAAAATATTTTTTTTTTTTAGTCGATTTTGTGTCATTTGTGCATAAGGAATATAGTTTATGGTTTTCGAACTTCAGCAACATGAAAAAAAAAAAATACTTTTTTATATTTCTAAGATTTGAAATATTATTTGTTTATTTATTACATTACATTATCATTAGAAGATATTATTGAGATATAAAAGATTATTGTTAAAAAAAAAAAAAAAAATAATGTAAAATCGCCAGTTATAATTAATATTTCATTAATTGATCTTTGGCTGACATTTCTTAATTTCACATAATATTCAACTAATTTCTTAACATGAAAATTTCTCTTATAAATAAAAGATGTTAAATATTTTTATTAAATATTAAAAATATATAATTTTTGCTAAGTTTGTATTTTTTAAAAAACAATAAGTCTTTCACTCATCGATATTGCTATTAATATTAAAATTTCAATTTTGAAAAGTACTGTATTTTTCTTCCTATATCTAACCGCTCAAACAATAATTCATTAAAATGATTCCGAACTTATATTAATCCGTTGAAAATTCATACTTTTTTCATGAGGCAACCGCCACCAAAATCGCATTTCACGCCTACTGTGAGAAAGTATTTTTTGTTCCATAACGTGATTTTAGGGAATCGACCTTTCTTAAATCACTAAAAGACACTGAAGCGAGAACACAAAACAATAGAAAAAATGGAAAAACAAATAAACAATGAAATAAAAAATAAACGAGTGACGTTTATTTTCTGTTTGACTGAATGAGCTGTGACTTCTGGACAGTAAAAATATTAAAGCTTTTTTTTTTGTCTGATTAATTTTTTCAATTTTTTTTTCTTGTAATATAAATAAATAAATAAAAAACAAAAAAAAAATGTAAAAAAATTAATTATATAAAAAAGTATCCAACGGCGGATAAATCTAATTCTTTTTTATTCTATTGAAAGATTCATTGCTTTGACTCGAATGTGTAAGCTCATGGATTTTTCACATTACTCATCTTACACGTTGGTAAAAAGTCGTGCTGATATCAAGATTATAATCATCAGTGAGTTTTCAATTATAGAAATCCCTGGTAGAAATTAATCGTGGCATTCCGTTTTATTGTAAAGGGAACTATAAATTCTAGGTTAGATAAAATATGAATTCTGTCTCGTTTCTATATCGATTTTGTCTAGAAAATACTAGATATGATTATTTTTATAGCAAATTTTTTTTAGGTTGCAATAAAATAGCTTTTCCTAGATGAAACCAAGACAGATTCTGTTTAGATCATGGACATAGATTGTTATCATGGCCCCCATATACATTAAGCGTCTACATCCGGATATTGGGGCTACATAGTTTTCCAGTCTAGAACCAGGAATTATTCTTGGTAATCTAGACAGAATCGATACAGCGCCACGGTTAATTTCTGCCATAGGGATACTGACAGGATTGTCTAGAATAGTATTTGATCTAAACTCGCTACTGGGCAATTATTTAGTTAACAATGAGATATCGAACTTGCAAAATAAAATTTTATCACGCGACCTCAAACAAAAGATTGCGGACTAATGCTGAAAGCGTGTAGTACACCCCCCCTCCCCCCCACACTTAATGAATATAAATATAAAAAAATGTCATTACGGTCACTGGGCCGAACTCGAGGTCCGGGTGGATGTTTTTCCTTGGTACTGGTGTTGCCAGTGTTGACCCTCGGTGTTTGTGAGTTCTGTATGTTCCTCTTCATGCCTCGTTGCCTTCGCCTCCTGCTGCGACTGCCGAAAGGCCTCCACTTGCATTTTTTCTTCCCATTGCCAAAGAGCCCGAGAAGCCATGCCTGGTCACCGCCGCACTCGAGCATGTGACGATGTAATTCGGCCAGGCTGCTGTAGTTTTTTGAGCACTTCGTGCAGATCTTCTCGGGTACCACCGCATTCTTGGCCTTTGCCGTTGGAACACTGCCCCCGGGCAGGGAAATGTGCTTGTACAACTCGAGCTGGTCGCCAGAAAACTCGAAGTGCTGGCACCAAACGTTTGGATGACTGGCGGTTTTGTGTTCCTCCAACTCTTTCAAAGTGGCCTGCGAACAGACGAACATTCGAATGAACTCTTTTTTTTTATTGTTTATGGCGTTTCATTCAATATTAAACTTGCTATACGAGACAATAAACAATACATTTTATAGTAAAGAGCTTAATTTAGAAAAAAAGGCTGTGACGGTCGCAGAAGATAATATGTCGCCGCAACGGCAGTATATTTTGTCGCATGACATAAACGCTGTAGATTTTGTTGTGTATCTTTGTAGTATGGGAAAAGAATGTGCCCTGAACCCATACAATTCCCTAAAGAGCGTGCGAAACATAAAATAATGCACAATCATTTCTTTATCACACCTGTACAAGAAAAGTTCTTTTTCTTTTTTTTTTTGTTGACTTCAAAACGCAAAAATATTACGGAGAAAAACTTGAACGATACATTCAAATGTGCTTCCTCGTTAGCGAAATATTCAAACAAATGTTCCAATAAATAAAATTCGTTCTTGTCTGGAGTTGCAATACCGGGATCCAACAAATCATTACTTTCCGCCCTTGATTTAAAAAAAAAAAAGCGAATCGGGTGGGAATGTATAGGAGTATAATGTGAAGGAATGGGCGGGCCGGGAAAAACATCTGCTAGGCGGCTAAATAAACTCTATATACGAAATGGCAAGCTCAAGTTTACATTATAGATGTGACAAATTCAGACTAAATTTATGTGAAAATTCATCGTCTAAAAAGATTACTAACTCAATATTTTTGCTATCTATTAAATATGTAATTTTTTAAGAATACTAATTTCTCTGTCGAACTTTAAAGAAAAAAAAATGGGAGGATTATTTTTTTCTGATTCGCAATAATTCGAGCTTTTTAAAATCTCTGTAACTTGAACGGATTTTTCGAGAGCATACGAAGTCTTGATAAATCCCACATTTAAGATTCAAGCTTAAAAATAAAAGTCTTGAAGAAGACGACCCAGGAGAGGGCGCGAAACTTAGTGAAATGTGTATTATATTATTTCAAATATAATATATGGAACTTTCAAACATCCTATATCCTGATCAATAACAAATCGAACAGAAAGAGAAGCCAGACCTGCCAATTGAATGGAAAATAAAGCTAATGAATTTCAGTTCCTTTGTCGATATTTTGTATACATTTCAAAAATACAATTATTTCTATTATCTTATAGTCCTCAAAAAATTGCTTAAAATCTATAACTTTTGACTTATATTAATTTCTCAACTATTTTCTAAATATGATGACACTATATAAATATAATATATAAATATAATATAAATAATTGTAATATATAATAAGATAAATCATACAGAGTATAACCAACCAAATATATTAAAATTAACAAAACTATTGCGAAATTATAAACCACAGCCTTTAGGACAAATAATTTTTATAAATCGAGTAAATGGTGGCCGAGAATGAGGGGCTATTTCGAGAAACAGTCAACGCACTACTGTTGCATATAAACTGCATCAGTATCACAGCTGGCTTGGCTAGAATTCAACCAGTTGTAACACTGCATATATAATTCTTGTTTTCGGACGGTATGGCGAATACTCCATGAAGTATAAAGTGCAACGATTATGAAATACAGCCATAAAATAGATTTTTTGCTTTAAATTACAATAAAATATAAAGTTATATAATTCTTGTTCGGAATTATAAATGTTCTCAATTCTATTTTTAAAGGGGTAGATGTGTGTAGATTCAATCGCGTAATATAATCCACCAAACATTAAACCTAAATAAAATATTTGTGATGAGAATATCGTAAAATTTCATGCCGACAATCGTAAATACTTTTTGCAAGCAAATTTCGAACGAATGTTGCTGCAAATTTCGTACTTGGTTTCAGATTCCAGGGGCCGGCATACAAGAAAGTTTCAAAATTATACTTTGGGGACTTTTTCCCTATATAAGTTTTTAATGGACCATATATTTTCTGAGTGGACCAAAAGGATATCCCAAAAGGTACCTATGGGTGGAGGGGGGGGGGGGGCTATTGGATTTTATCAGGAATTTTGACATTTGGATGCGAGTTTTGGTTATTGAGGGACTACATTTGAGAAATACATCGATGATATATAATTGCATTCCCATATCAAACAAATTGAATGTCCTGCCTTAAAGGAATTAAAGTAGCGGAAAAAATAAGGGTTGCTTGGAGCCTGAGGGTTGTTTCATGGAATGAAAATGGACTAAATGTGCCGTCTAGAAATATTAAATGTAAAGATGTTAAGTTTGATTAAATTTTCTTCAGTCAGAATTGATGATCCCAAAAGGTCCCATTTCGGCCACCTGGAGGTTGAAGAGTAATTTTCGAGCTTTTAAATGAAGTAAAATCGAAGTTTATAAAAAGGCAGTCTGATAAAATTCTTCATCACTAATTGCAATTACTCTATAAGCGCATTCTATAATGTAGATTTTACCTATATTGAAAAACAAGATTTCACCGCGTTCAATGTAACGAAATATTATATTGTGTGCTAAAGAGAAAAAGCAAGGTATTGTATCGAGGGCGATATCGCTGCAATGGTAAAAAGCGCGATAAGGAAAACTGCAAAGGTCTATTAAATAACTCTGATTTTCGATTTCGGTGAATGGAAATATACTTTACCAACACTTTTAAAGTACTTTGTAAGGTAAAGAACAATTTTCCACGCACTTTATCAGAAAGAAGGATTTTTCATGTAGGTGTGATAAAATAGCCATCTTTTTTATTTTGTTTTATTTTTATCGTAATGTATCGAAGTTTATCGAAAAAGCAAACAAAAAAATATTTAATGTGTAAACGAATCATTAATCTATAACTAACTTATATATTTCACGATGACATGCATCTTTCAAACATGAAAAAATGTATACATCAAATCATATGGAATTCATAACTTATTTTATGTTGAAGTGTATTAATCGTGAATTACGAAAATCACTTTTAACATCATTTTTAACCCTTAAACAGTACACTACGTCAGAATTACGTAAATGACATTCTGTGGTCATTTTGGCGCCGACGAGGAACGCTTATTACGTCCTAATTTTTAATTTTTTTTCTATTATTTGAAAGTCATACATTATGATTGATTATATTTCCATAAAATATAATCAATTCAAGTGTAAAGGCACTGTTTTCAAAGTGTAAAAGATCTCAAATTGCGATGGAACTTTGTCGGGACCAAGTTGACAACACAGTACCCTTTAAGGGTTAAAATAGATATCGTGAGAACAATTTTCAGTACGGGTTTGAATGGCAATCGTAGAATTGCATTAACAGCAAAGCTAATCCCGGAAGTATACGTAATCGTAAGAGATATGAAAGTACGAGGACTCATGATACTTACGTGTTTCGAAGTACATGCGCCACATATGTAAATTCGCGCACGCGACCATTCGCCGGAAAGTTCAGCACTTTTGACAGCAGGAT
The DNA here is from genome assembly GCA_030522945.1 of Trichopria nigra. NCBI lineage: Eukaryota > Metazoa > Arthropoda > Insecta > Hymenoptera > Diapriidae > Trichopria > Trichopria nigra. Next base: position 22,120 of record JAPYZR010001177.1, on the reverse strand, counting down.
TCTCTTTAGCCTCTGCAGAATTACAATTCCTCCTTGTCAATTTCATGAAGCTCAGAAATTCACTATCGAATTCCGTCGGTGGGTGCATTGGAGTTGCAGTTGCTGCTGCAGGGGAGATCTCTGACACGCACTGAACATCAATATTTTTGTCCTTTTCTTCGGCACTCGTTACATTTGACACGTCCACCTTCACTTCGTCACTATTAACACATTCACCATCTGCCACATCCACTATTGTCACTTCCTTCACTTCGATATTCTTCTCCGTTTTGGCATCTTCTCCATTATCCGCAGTCCTTTCGTCAACCTCCTCTGCGGTTTTAGTTTGAGGGACATCCATTATCGAATCAAAAAGCTGAGTTTGCTGTAATCTGTTTATCGTGAGACGTTCTTTAATTAACTGTTGTTTCTTGCGGAGCGTAAGTTGCGTCGAAATATCAAATTTACTGAGGTCCTTGATAGAGCAGCTCCACTGTTCCTTGCCATCGTATTTTCTCGGAAAGTTGTACTTTTCGAAAGGGACCCTGCGCGGATGAGCCCGATTGCTCTTACCTGGCTTCTGAGCATATTCGCTCGAATTCTCGTTAACGTCCGATGAACAATCTTTATTGTAAACTGGCGTGACTGCTGAGAGAGAGATGTCAATTGGCATCTGAATCTGATTAGGACTGTGGTCGTAAAGTATCTGTCCTTTTGAATCGCTTAGGACTGACCCCGACGCCGAATTTGCCTGCAATTTTCCATCCAAGTGATGTAATAAATTCTCGCGTATATTGCAACTGACATTACTGTAGAAAGACGTATCGAATTCGGGACTCCCAGGATTACTGATTGGCTCCTTAATTGTGGATTTTGTACTAGCATTATTGCCTCGAGTGTCCGAGCCATCTTTGGTGCAATTGTCTCTCTCCATTTTTTCTCGGAGTGACTGAGACGCGTCCTTGTAGGACGGGAGGTCTGTGCAATGAGTGAGTTCTACGTAGGGTTCCTTGCAGAGAGAGTCTTTGATTCTGTCGGCATTTTGGGTACTTGTGATACCGTGAATTTCGCTCTGATGCGTGGCCAGCAGTTCCTTCGTCAGATAGCGCGTGGCGCACTGGATGCAACCATAGTACTTGTCTCCGTGCTTTCCTACCATGTGTTGAAAGAGCCCCTCTAAGCTTTCTGCACATTTATCTGCGCAGTACTGGCAGTTTTGCGATGGCTTCCTGGAGTTCCTTTCGGACCTTCTTCCGCCGCCTAGTTGGTGCACCCTGTCGGTGTGGCGTTGTCTCAGTGAAATAGACAGGAACTTCCGGTCGCAATAAAGACACAAATGCCTCACCGTAGGCGACGGTGGCTTTGCTGGACTCTTTGCCGGACTCTGCGAAGTAGCCGTTGCTGATTGCAGCGACAATAATTTAGAGGGACTCTGCGTCACTGTTTGCGACGAAGATGGCGAAGATGAATCTGCGTGACTGGAAACACAGTTCTTCATCGTCGAATCCTCCGACGTCGCTGACAACGAAGACACCAAAACAGTAGGCGAATTCGTTTCCGGACTCTGACAATTTTTCAATACCGATACTACTTTATCTAACGGCAAACTGCAGTGTAGACCCTTCTTTGATGCCTCAACAGAAACTCTGGAATCTTTCGAACTCTGAGCAATGACTGGCTCTAGTTGACGTGGTTCGGCTGCATTAACTATATCATCAAGAAGATAATCCAATAATTCTTTACAAACGCTTCGCACTTCCAGATCATCTACGTGTACATTATTTTCCTCGCACCGGTCGACTTTGTCGGGCAATGCACTTTCTTGAAAATCTTGCGTGCGGTCGCTCAGCCGATCGAGAATAATCGTGCCGAGGGTGCGCTTATTGTCGTCTGAGACTTCGACATCATCCTTATTTAAATGCTCGGTATTGCTTACTTGCGAAGCATCAGTACTGCCGAGCATATCGATGCGCTTATCTTCCTCTACTTGTAAACTTTGATTGGAAGTGGAGTTATTAGAAATCTTTATCTCCTCCAGTAATTTCGTGTCGACGTTTGTTTTAGTACCGCAGTTCACACTTTCGTCGAGGCCGAGTGCGACTTCCTCGATTTTCATGTCTTCAGATGAGGGTACAGCTGCGTCAACCTTATTCTCATTCGCTTCGGAAGGCTCGAGGCTCACTTCCGTCGCTTGAAAATTTTCTTCTCGAGAGGGTACTGCAACCCCATCGCCACCGGAATCGACGAGATCTTTGCCGATATCCAGTGCTTTACCCGGATCCTTTGTTCGTTCAGGATCGGGATCTCTCTTGCTCTCTTCTTCATCCTTAATCACACCGCTTAGCACCGTCATAACGTATTTTTCCAGTGTCTCCAAATTCCTTTCGACACTATTTCTGCTGTCTTCCTCCTTTGTACTAGCTGAAGACGAATTGCACTTTGTATCCGGTACTTTCTTTCGTAAATTATTAATAACGTTGCTCAGTCTACTGCGTTTATCTTGTGCCGTTTGTGCAGATCGGTAAACGCTACTGTGCTTATCTGGACTTGGCTGCTGCTGATGAGGATGATGGTGATTTTGATGCTGCTGATGAATCTCGTTATTAGCGCTCGCTAAGTGGCCGACCCCAAGGTCATCGAGGTTGTGTGTCGAGGCCACCATCTTCGAAGCGACGTAAGCTTCGGCAGCTCCGCCAGTTGCCTTGCTCACGGCTACGTCCGCTTCTGAAACAAACGAGAAAAGTACAGATTAGCTTGCTGTCTTCCCTTAAACCACAAGATTATAAGAAGCATAGGCATCGAGATCTAAATACAGTTTAATGATACAAGATTGCAGATCATTCAGAACAAGACAGAGAAATATAAAGGTCAAGCTAGAAATTTATTGTAGCAGCCAATTTATACAAACAATGGGTTCGAATTGTAGGAAATGTCAATAATTTAACCCTTTGACGTCCGGAAGCAAGTACACATGCTCTCTTGACATCTCATAAATTCCTTATTCAATTTTCAATATGTTTAGTATTAATTTTTTTTTCGTGTTGCTCATTTTAATTCTGAAGTAATGGATCCGAAATTCCATGCGTCGGATCTAGTAGTTGACTTAAAATCGGCAGAAAATGAAAAATAAAATTCTTTAATTTTATGCAAAGGTACTAAGCGGTATTCTTTATAGTGAAATCCGAAATTCAAGATGGGGACGCAACTTATTTTCTGTTAAATTGTACAACGATGTAATGTAAATCATCGGGTTAGAATCAAACTGTACATTTGAACAAAGCGATTATATACTTTACTATCTGAGCTAACTTTGGAAAAGATACTGGATGAGCATGTACTACTACGAGGCTCTTTCACCCTAAGCAACTAAGCAAACACGAAAGATACACCGAGATAACATGTGCTTTGAAGGCATGCTATCTGTAACATTTTTTTTCAATCGTTTTGTTCAAACAGTACAGTCTCTAACAGTTTATTTAAATGCCGTAATATAAAAACTCGCGTATTTAATGAAACAACATGGTTTACCCAGTGACATCTCCGATTTCCATAATATTTACAATACGGAAATTTAGGATCATTAAAGCAATATCTGATCGTAGAATTTGAAAATTTGATTTTTACTGCATAACAAATTACAAATTAATATAATCAATTTTCTCGATCATTTAGACTACGTTCTTATTTGATCAGCTAGATAAGAAATCTAATTCTGCAGTTTTTAGTCAGATTGGAGTTTAGTGATCCCAAAAGTCCATAAAATATCCGCGTAATTCGCACTTCGAGCAACCCCCGGTCCTCAAAGGGTCATTTGTTGAAAGAAGAATTGGAATCTATTTGATGATTATAAAGAATCAATGTAGTATCGAAAAATTTCATAGATAGTAGAAAGAAAGATAATGTAAGAGAGGGAACGCAAATACTTCACTTATCTTCATCTAAAATGTGTTATGTCTATATTTAGATAAGAGCAGTTAGGAGCATACTGTGCTTATATAAGAGAAGGAGCAATTCAGTTTTACATTAAATCAAAGAGGTTCGTCGCATTTTTTATCCTGATGCCGTCGTTATATGCTCGTCCTGGTAGAGGTCGTAGACCGGAAGTGCCACTAGAGACCGATGGCGCTGTTACTGTGCATTGCTGTAGCGCGAATACAATTCATTCCCTGCTACTGGTTCTCGAACCGTGTTGTCGCACTGCGTGGATTGTAAGATCGATAATCGACTATCGGCAACCTAAAGTCTAATGGATAAATGTTTATTGGCGACCACTTGCTTTACACTCTGACTTTCGCGCAATGGCGAAAAGAGTACGTCGACGGCATGGTCACCAAGGGGATGGAAAGGACGGGTCAAAATGAGTGAAAGTGCGGTATAATTAAAGTACAGAAAACAAAGGGCCTGAGGGATGGTAGGAAGTGTGGATGGATGGAAAAGGTAAGCGGGGAATGCGGTAACGCGCGGAATAAAGAAACCGGTATGAGATAGTAGGGTAGGAAGAGTAATGTAAGCGCGAGAAGATAGCCAACTAGAATGAAAGGACGGACCGGGCGGCACGAACAAAGGGGAACACCACCTTGCTTTATCTTTTTTTTTTCTTTTTACCTGGTAAATATCACGAGGGAAATGGAAATCTGACCCATGGAAAATAGTTCCAAACATTGAATCTGTTTAAATGATTTCCCCAGTAACGTTACGAGGCTTAAAGCGCAGTCGCCGCTGCAATTACTGTATTTGCGAATACGTAAGTGTACATGGCGGCGGTCGACTCTCAACCGTCTCTCGAACTACCAGTAACCTCATTACTTTGTCTACTATAGTCTCGCTCTCTCGCTCCTTTATAGCCTCCCACGCTTATTCACTCGCGCTCTCGCTCACTTAAATACCCACCAGCTCTTCTTGCTCGTTATGCTCTTCAACCCTGCTAATCGTCCATAACTCTATTTTGCTACCGGTACTTATATATTCATTTCACATTAGAAAAAAAAGTGCGTTAGAGCAAGCGAAACTATTTTACGATTACGAGGCAAATTGATTTTGTCGTAAAACTTAGATAAAGCACCTTAACAGTACTAGAATCGCGTTGCAAGCATTCGTTTCTTATCTCGTCTAGATAACCTTTACACTAACCTAACCTAACCCAGATAATTAATAATATTTCATTTTCTGCTGCGCCGCAATCGACAGCAGCGCATTGTAGCACAATACTCATTTCAACTCGTGTGCTGATACCTTTGAAATCAGTATCAAAAATGTACGTTTCAGCTGCAAGTAAGCCAACGCTATTCGTTGCCTTTCAAGGATATTAATCTTCTCAGTACACATAAGCACAATGCACGCATCGTTTCCACGTGATTTGATTCTACTTTGGGGATGGCGGTTATGTTTTCGGTGTGTCTTATAATAATTGCAGAAAGATCAACATTTCGAAGAGAACTTAAAAGTATCGTAACAAAAGAAATTGAATGCGTGACTTGGGGCGGCTGTCGTTTTAAAGATTTCCGATGAACTAGAAACATTCAGGCAGAAAAAAAGTGAGAGACAATATATTCTTTCATCAAAATGTCTAAAAATGTTATGAGAAACACACACGCTGAAAAGCGCAAACATTTATAGGCAAGTGGACTCAGAACAATGTAATGTGCACGAAAATATCTGTCATTTTTTCTGAAATTCAAAGCCTGCCATGGTTCATCCAGTGTGCGGAAAATGTAGTAAAAAATTTGTACATAATAAATACATAAGATTGTTTAAAAAACATTCATGTAAATTGTTATTTCTTCAAAGTATTAGAGTGATTCCTTGTAATTAAAATAATATGATCAGTGGAAGAGATATCTTTATTTCGTTTTATCAAGATATTTAATCTTTCAAATCTTTAGTTGTACGCAGCGGCCGACCTGGAACTAACCCTTTTAATTCGAATTAAAACCCAAGCCCGAGAGATTAGGAATCCTGCTTCCTGTGGCTAACTTTTTCTTTATTACTTTTTGTTTGTTTTTTTTTTTCATTCAGGAACCAAGGTCTTTGAAGTTACAAAATTTTGTCCGAAATCCCATTAAATTTATCGCTGCATACGAAGCTCATGATGTTAGTGAATGTCTCCATGAGATTAGAAGGACAAAGATATCCTTCGATATCTATATACTACACAATAAAATCTATATAATCCGACCAGCCCGAATGTAGGGAAAATTGTGTTAATGTATGTGATTGACAAATAAAGGTTAAATTTACTTGCCATTGAGCATCGTGGAAACACAGAAGCGTCAGCTACACACTGGCAAATTAATGGTCTTTATGAGATAATGGTTTTTGTATCCCATTGCTGGGTTGACGGTCGCATATCAACGTCAACGTCGTTGATTGGTGTAATGTCCAACGTATCAACGGGGATACAAAAACCATCACCCCATGACGATTATTCATTTACATTTTGTAACTGGCATTTCAATGTCTTCTTTATTAACCACTGGTATGCTACATGCTTAAACTTCACCTGCCAATCATGTCAGCATTACTTTAGGGCTTTGAATGTTCAGTGACGTTCTTTGTAAATATCGTCATATGTAGAAAATAATCGATAGCGACATGGAACATATCCACAGCAATTGCTTGTACGAGCCCTGAATTTCCCGAATCTTTGTTCGCGACGGGACAAACACATTCATTGTCTTTAAATCTTTCGCCGTGAACCTTTAGTAGTAATGAATCGAATTCAATTTGACCGATTAACGCTAATGCAGTTCCTTTCAAGGGATGGGCTTTCCCTTCTTTTCCATGGACAGCCGTATCATCCATGTTCTTCATCGAATTCCGACCCGACTTCCTATCCTAAAGCTCTTTCCGGCATTGTAATGGAAAACAATTCCGCAGAGTCCAATAATTGCTCGTTAACGATAAAAGGGGTGCTCAAACAACGACCGTCGATCAATTACTGTTACTAACTCGGTGTACGGTATATCGCATATCCGAGAATTACGAAGGTAGCGAAATCCCTGTGACCCTTGCCTACGAAAAGTGGGTGATGGATCTTCGTCATTCTCACGTAGTAGAACGTTGTTAATGCTGCCAAGAGTCACGCTTGCCAATGTACTGTGGAATGAAAATCGCGATAGAAAATGTACACTTGGTCATCTGGTGTCCAGCTAGACGCGACATTCTAACTGTAATGGTCACATCCTAGAAATAGTCTCAAGTGGGCTCGGTTACGCGCATTACTTTCGAGGCGCAATAATAATACTTGGATCAGTATAGATGTCAATGACTCAGTTCAGAAATCCTAAACCTCTATTCCTATTCATTTTTTATTTCGGTGCAGCTCCTTGAAGCTATCCCCGATGAATAACGATTATGTAGATATAAGCGCAAAATCGGGTTCCGTTTAGTATAGCCAGTTAGGTTTCCGGATTGGCCACTCGAATAAATACGTGAAGTTGGCACGCGTGTGCAACTGCGGCCTTGGGTGTGTGTGTGTGTGTGTGTGTGCATACATCGTTCCCACATACGTGCGATGACCGAATGGAGGTAGATATAGAGGAGCCACACCATGATGGTCACTGGTAATCCCTCCGTCCCTACTACATCGCAAACCTGCCCCCTGTACCTCGCCCTCGTCGAGCCGCTACTCGCTTGGTCTCCCTCTCCTACACACGCTCCTTTCTACACATTCGTTCTCTTCCTCGGACTCTTCCAACACCTTCATTATCTCACCCGCTCTACTTTATATTCCCTGCAAGACTACCCGCTATATTCGGTCTATTTTTTTTAAATTACACCTAATTCCCCTCCTCATTTAGATCCGTCTCTTTCGTTACCTTCGCAACTCCATATAGAATCCTTGCGGTCTCGTAGTCCATTCTCCTCTTGCTTTCGGCTCCTGAATTACTATAGCTCCTTATCTTTCTCTCGCCACCCCTCCTATTCCTGCACTCTATCTTTTTACCCTTTTCTTGTTTCGTTTCTTTCTTGTGCTCTCTCCAAAGTCTAGCCTACATCCACTTTACTTTCTCGAGTTCTCTCACTGTGCCTCTCCATTGCATTTTCCCGTGTTTCCGCTGTTCTCATTCTTGTTCATGCTCGCTCTCTCCCACCCCTAGCAGCCGCTCGATTTCCAAGTTCTCTCGCGTTTCTCCTGATGCCCTTTTATCCGGAAGTGTGCTCGTGGTGGGGTCGGGAATCGATAACCGCCCCTCCGGCGCAAAGGGGTTGGTTGCCTCGTGGCGGCAGGTTCGCACAACGAGGGAGAAAGACGAGAAAATACAGGGAAAAAGGTGAAAGCGAATACCGTAGACGAGGGAGGAACGGCGAAGCGTGGGGATAGAGGAAACTGAATAACGAAAAATTTCAAGTGCAAAGACGAACGAATAGAATTGGCACGTAGAAAAATACAAAAACAACGCGCAAAATATATTTGGGAGCAGGTTCAAAGTTGATGAAAACCAAATTCAATCTCGTTCGCATTCGATCGATATTAGAATAAACATGAAAATCACGTTACCTATGAATTTCGCGAAGCCAATTTCTCGTACGCTCCAGACCACGCTAAATAAAATCGGTTTTAGATGTTTCGTATTCAAAAAAATCATTTGCAGCAACTGAACACGAACAAAAATAACTAAGCGAGTAATTAAACATGTAATAGGAACACGTTAACAGTACGACGTAACTTTTAAAGTGGTGTACTTGACTTTCAGGGCCATTCTTTGCAACTCAGGCAATGTCGACAAAGGCTCTGCTGTAATGTGATTACATTTGTACATGCATGCCGTGTTTCGACATTGCCTTAGAGATTACGAGTCGGTGCTTAGTGGAAATATTTGTATCGTCAATAAAGCAGGAAAGAATCTGGAGGCAATTAGCAGTAACGATGAAATGACATTGTTTTTGGAACTCGCTTCTTTCATTGTCTGCCAAGACAATGAAAATACCAGCGAGGCCCCTTCGCGTTGATATGACACGGTATTGCGAATAGTTAACTTGACTCAAAAATTGAAGATCTGCAATATTTCATTCTGAAGACATTCGGATTGAACGGAAGTCACGATGAATAAATGGATTGGACAGAATGATCAATTCCTTTCGATTGGGCTAGATTACATTCGAAATTCACTGACGGAAATACGTGGAAGGGAGGCTTAGATAATGGAGAATAGAGAACGAATTCTTTTCTTAGAAATTGATTAGATTATATTCGGCCCTTAATGTCACAGAATGAAATTTTTTTTTCCAGATAGACCAATCGATTAAATTCAGATTGAAGGGGCGAAGTATAATGGAATCGATAATTGCGTTCGGGATTAGGTTCGGGTTCGTTCCCGACGAATTGACAAAAAGAAACGCCTCGACGACTACTTGGTCTTATAACGCTATACTTTTTCAGCCACGAATTTTTCAACGGCCACAATCAAGCGTATCACTTCCATCGAAAGACATTCGATCACTCAAGCGCTATTGTCCGATCGTTCGATTCTCGACGATAATGACAAATCCACCACATCTGGTCTTGTTTGTAGATAAAGAAACGTCCTTGATTAGCATTTTGCCTGAACGTGTCGCTGGTGTAAATCGTGAAGAGTTCAATTTACGGGAAAAAAAAAACGCGCCGCGAGTCTCCTAGACCCACATTCTTCAAGGTAGGTCGTCGTTCGCCGCATAAGCAGGATCCGCAATGAAATCCAGTCTACCGAGTCATCTATCCTAATCCGAGATTAGAGTCGCTTTAACCTGTCAATACAGCCTATATCTTCCGTACTATTTGCAGAAACGAGCAGCCGCGATTCAAGACACCGAGTGGGAAGATGAGACTAAGCTTTCCTGCCTTCCTCTTACGTCCCATTCTCTTTCGCCCGTCTGGAACTTCCCGACCGTCTTAACCCTTTCCTTACGACCTTTCTCCCTGTCACCTCAGCCTTCTCGGCTCTGGCGAGCGAGCAAATTTATAATTACGAGCTCGTTAAGTAAGTACAGTCTGAGACGGTCAATTTTCTTTACTAACGTAAATATACTACAAGTTACACATTACATTATATTACAAAGAAAATTCGAACACAACAACTCAATAATTATTTTATATATCAACTTACTGTTTTTATAATCTGGCATTTTTTGTCACGCCTGTGCGAAAATCCGTCCTTTTTGTGCCGGCAATGCAGGCGAGAAGTTATCGTTTACTTCCCGTCACGAACCTCGATTAGACCGCGACTATTCTTTACACCTGCTTTCCTGCAAACAGCTTCTCTTTTATGTGCCTATATTCTAAATTCTTTGCTGTTACGGTGACTGGTCGAAGGAAATGAGTTTCCTTTTATCATAGAAAATGTCGGTTTTTTCTTCTTTATATTCAAATAATGATCCGATGGTAGGGTAGGTCAATTTTAGTACGTGTTGCTGCCGCAAGGCGCCGTCGCTTTATATTCGTCCCTCAAATGGGACTAGGTTTGGTGAATTGTGGGCTTGCTAAGACGCGGGTAAGTGTCAACTAAGATGCGTGCATTGTCTATTGTACGATGGAAAGGTATTATGTAGTCTCGTTGAAATGACTCACTTTCCGTACTTGATCAACATTTTTTTTTAACCTAATAATATAATAAAGAGTGTAGGAGAAGTTTCTCTCTTTAAATTGATATCACCATCATAAAATCAAGACATGGTCGAGGCTTCAGAAATTCAGAATGCAAACATAATGTACGTAGAATAATACGTCATTTTATCAGAAAAATTAATTTGATACATAAAAGATAAATGAAGCTATTGAAAATATCGACAAAAAATGACAAAGTAATGAAAATTATTAATTATGGAATGATAATCATAATAATGATAATGCTAATTCTAATAATCATAAAAATAATGATAATAATAACAATAATAATAAATTCCTATGATAATTCTCAAAGTAAACAATGCTTTTTAATAATTAAAACAACTGTTTCCACGACGACCTAGTACTAAGATAGAATTCACTCACACGTAGGATAAATGTTTTAATATTCACCGAAGTTTTTCTTCTATTTTCAGTTTGCTTTCGCCAATATTTCCTTTCATACGTATAAACACACTTCCTCGTTCTCCCGGACTGTACGCTTCTTTATTGCTCTCCTTTTAACTCCCCTTCTTTTTCCCTAACCCTCTCCAAGAAGATATTTGCATTTCTTTTTCTCGACAGACTAGAGTTAAGACTACTCCTTCTTATAGACTATTCTTCTTTAGAGTGCAATAAATATATCAATAAATAAAATGATTCGTACATCGATCGCAAAAAAATGACGAAAACGACGAAATTTTCAAATAATTTTCATCAATTTGAAAATGTTCGAAAAGCGAGTTGAATTATTTTTTTCACGCCGCGACAGTTGTATCAGTCACGATAAGATAAAGTGAATATTTGTTAAGTGCAACGGGAGAACCTGTTCCATTATAATGAGCGCCGTTAGTGGTCAGAAGAAGAATAAAATTCTTTCCGATACTTATGTATATAGTACGAAAACCAGAAACCCGACCAGAAATATTCCTCTGTAATGCCACTGAAAATGGAAATGAATCTTCCTAGTTTTTAATCAAGCATTAGACGGACTGGCGCAGATTTTCTAGAAATTTAATTTCAATTAATTTTCACCAGACAATTCTGAAGCTCACCTACTTTTTTTCTGATTATGTCTGACTTGCGTTTATGCGGAAACGCAGAAAACCTGAGAAAATTGCAAAGTTTCGTCGACACAAACAAAAAAAAAAAATTAATTCACCAATAAACGTGCACTTTGAAGAAATAAACGTGCGGTAATCCTCGGCTCCGTATGAGAACACTGACTGAAATAGTTTACCTTAAGGTTTATGGATTTATTTTAGTCTGTATGCTCGTATACATTTATTCTATGAAGTGTGGATCACGAGTGCGATTGATAACTCATTAAGGGTTTATCAATTATTTGACAATTTAAAATTTTACTATCTCGTACTAATTACATGACCCATTAAAGCTTTCATTATATGTACTTTCTATACGTATATTCGAAATTTTGTTATCATTTTTACGTAATTCAATTAAAATGAAGTACACTTTTTAGAAATATTTTTTTTCAATATAGTTTACACACGTTTGTTTAATGCGCCGTTCTATATACGGTGCTCCATGTATTACTTAGTAAATATGCTCCCATATGGAGGTTTGTATATATTTTACTTTTGGATAAACCCTTGCTTTAAAATGGCCTCGAATCGATAATTCATAAATTACAGTTTATCAAGAGAACGTGAAAATATTATTTATAAAATATCTTTTATCGTACAGGAAGGCAAAAGACTGGAAGAGTCGTATTAATTAACGTGCTCTCTAAATAAAAGTCACTGGAAATTCCGCTGAAATTTCCAGTGAAAAAATTAAGGCTGATTTTACAGACTGTTATGTATGCTGAGGTAGATAGGTAGAGAGGGGGGGGGGGAGAGGACGAAATGTGTATTTTACTGATTAATTTAGTGGACTGCATTTCACTGATTATTTCAGTGAAATTTCAATTTAACTTATGAATCAGTAACAGAAGTAGTTTACTGATTCAATCAGCGACATATTCGCTGATTCTCAGTGGCACACTTATCATTGGTGAAATCAGCGACTATTCACTGACAATCAGCGGTTTTTCAGTGATTCATATTTAGAGAGTGTTTCATTTACGGATGAAACTAAGGTCAGTTTTATTAAATGTTAAATTTAGGGGTCGTAAGTCTTGTGAAAATGTTGATAATAAACTGATTTTAGAAAAACTTATTTTATCAACATTTTACCAACAAAATTGCCAGAATGTTATTTTGAAAATTCCACTTAGTATATCGATCTCTCGAAAAGTATTATGGAGACAAGTGCAATTTTTAAAGTTTTCTTAATATTTATAATTTCATCTTTTTCAAGAATGATAAATTCCCATATAAGAAAATTCGGTTAAAACGTCGCACGTGAGGGGGTTAAAATAAAAGAAAGCGAAAAGTTTCTTTGTCAAAGTCGTACAGAACTCGCGAACCAAAGAAGAGACATATATGAGGTTTTCACTATTGTATATAGATAAATGAAAGACGTATAAAATTAAAAAATTTGACCGCAAATCTCGACTGAGATTAGGTGTAATATGAATGTAGAAAGAAAAATCTGTTAGTCTCACAGATTAAGATAAAAATAAGTATGAAATAAAAACAGTAATATATATATATATATATATATATCCCTATTAATGACCGTACGTCCATTAATGACACAGTACATTGAGTCATATATATATATATATTTATTTTCAAATAGTTTTTTTTTTAATCCTTACAACATGAAAGTATTGGGTGTCGCTGCTTGTTATAGTTGGCAGATTATAACAAATCATTGCTGCACTGAAACAAAAATTTGTTATTTTCAAGTAAATATTTACTTGAATTAAGAAAATGTCTCCTTCTTTTTAGTAAATCTTGCTTAATCCAAGAAAATCTTTTCTTAATTCAAGTAAATATTTACTTGAAAATAACAAATTATTTTTTTCAGTGTGCCAACATTGAAAGTGTTTCGAGCACGTTAAAAATCTACATGCACATATGACAATGCGGCGATTTCCCCCCTAAGAAAATGCATCTGGAAAAACGTCACTACCTTCGATATATGTATATTTTTTCACAGACATTACCCCTGTAAGAGCTCACATATCTAATTACAATTTCGCTTCGTAAAGATCAAATTAGTTAGAGGCTCGACTTGGTCGGCGGACAATTGAAATCCCCGACGGGAAACGGTAGATTATACATTCAAGAGGGAGTTTTCGTGTTCCTTACACATAAAATACCCTTTAAAAAGACACCGAACCGACATACCTCTGCGTGGGACTTGGCGTATGTACATACTCTGCTAATGCCCAGAGTAAATGAATATATCTTCCTCTACACAGAGTTATCCGGAACAACGTCGTCGCGCTCATAAGGGCACTACCAATTAACGCGAAGTGTAATAAACTCGGCGTGTATGTATACTCTGTCCCTCTCTTATGTAAACTCGCATACTTGTATATATGGCGGCGCGGTCGCATTGGATGACGCTTTCCCCCGTATATATATTCCCTCGGCGTCGTAACCCGTGTCGCTTTCGTATATTTATATCGGAAAGGGGTCCGTTAGAGCTACGGAAGAGCTCGCACGAGATATATATGCCGCTCGTCATAATATCGAAAGAATAATTGTTCACGCTCAGTTTTGGCATTGTCCCCGTTTTATCTACGCGTCAAGATTGTAACAATCGTGGCGTGTCGTTGAAATCGTTTGCGAGAAACTCGAGAGCGACGCACCCGGTTACAAACGGATGGGTATATGATGACAAACGTACGTATAAGAGCTGAGTCATCGGCGTCGCAAAACGATCAATTAGCTTCCGGCGGTTAACAACGGAGCCGCAGTTTGGCCTGACTTCAAGTACAAGTGCCGGGGATTACCGTAACTAGAAATTCAACAGTTCGTGAAATTTCCAGGTTGCTCCCGCGGCCCTTTTGTTTTGCACACTGGCCAAAGAGACATTATCCGAGGGATAAACTTTGACTCCATTCGGTTATATGCAAACTCATCCGCAGTCATTAGCATTTGTTATCCAGAAACAATTTCACTTTCTTCCAAAGTCTCACTACTAGGGCATCACGACACGGGCGATTAATAACTTTGTTTTCGTAAATATTGTATCCGATTTCCAGCAATTTTCACCTAGATTTTCATATCAGTCTCTATATTAGTTTTCTAAGGTCGTAATTGAATTTATTCGATATCAAGTCACTCGTACTAATAAGTCACTGATCCAGAAAAATAGTGAAAAGCGATGATGCCGCATGGTAACCAATTTTATTAACCTACAGACCAGTTCTGATCAGAACCTGTACGTACACTTTTTCTGGCCAATCTATGTTTGCTATTTAGTAATATCGTAAGAAGATTTTAATCATCTGGTGAATATCGTATGTTACTAGATTTCCACAATTTAAGAAAGCCAACAATTTTTTCATTATAGAAATCTGTACTCTCTTAGTAATTCAGAAGAGTGAAAATAGGTCCTAATCAATATTTATTCATTGGTTTAAAAGTGATCGGTGGTTTATTTTCAACTGAAAATCAGTGAATAGTTACTGATTTACATTACTTTATTCATCACTGTTTCCATTTCAGAGGGGTAGGTTTTTTTTATTGTTAGGTCGTGTTTAAGCTACACTGAACGTATGATTGATTCTTTAATCACATCAACCATATCAACCATGGTTAGACCATCAGAAATAACCGTGGTTTACTTCTTATTTCTAATATTTCTTCGCGGAAAATAAAATTGTTGAGACAAACCGTACTACAGTTGACACAATCATTCGCGCGATTGATACAATCATTTGTATGGTTGGTCCAACAAAACTTTTATTTGGTAATTGCACCGAATATTTGCTGCTTAAACAAATATACATGTACACAGTTTGTTTAACTATAGTGGGCATCAGTAATAGTTTTAATAGTTTTTTTTTTCATAGCACTTTTACTTTAACGTTCCTCGATAATCCCTAATCTGATAAGATTTTTCAAAATCACATCACACGTCGCCCAGAAGATAAAAACGATTTTTCCTTTAAGCTCGATTGAATATATATGTTTTTCTATTGTATACTTCCATACAAATTAAACAAAGCACATATTGATTTAACATTTTTTGTATAATCCTACAATAAAACTTGACAGACATTTTTCTTTTATTAATACAATCCGATACGGAAAAGTGGACTTGGTTATTATTTGATCAAGTATATGCTTCTCGAATGTAATAAAAATGAAAAGTATTTGACATCTCTTTACACACTATTCTATTCATTTTTTTTTGTATACGTAAACCCTCTCATTCATATAAAGTAGGGTTAAAAAGGTCCGCTATCGTCCACAGATAAACAGTCGGGGATGCCGCGGGGCATAAAGATGTCAACCCTCCTCCAAGATTTTTTAGATCTGAAAAAGGATTGTGGTATATTATTTGATATTTTACGGAACCCTAAACAACATATAACATTGTGCACTGAAATTATCAAATCTACATATTTGTATATAGTAACTGAAACGATGTCATTAATTAATGGTTTTGTATATTGTAACTATTTTTGTAATGTTTCTATATATATAGATTTATACACCCTTTTAAAACGAAAACATTTTTTTTTTATTATTACGGCCCTTTCTGCCCTTCTTTCCGACGTACTGGTGTGGGGCCAATTAGCCGCATTTTCCCCGTTAAAACGAAAATTTACTTTCGAAAATTTTATAAGAATTTTATAAGAAAGTAAGTGAACGACCGTATTAATTACTGTCAAGTTTTATTGTAGGATTACACAAACAAGTGACCATTAAGATGTATAGGAAACAATACTTTCGTTAAATTTAATGAGTTTATTTATTTTCCTATACTATTAAATTTACAAAAGGACATGCAAGGAATTGATTTATCACTTTAAAACTTTAAAAGCGAAGATATCTCTCGGGAAACAAACTATATAAAAATAATTCGTTTTATTATAATCATTAACCTCACTTTTACTCTTGAATAATGACCGTTGCGTGTAAAGAACGTACGAAGAAAAAACTGTTTCATGGATATACTATTATTTTTAAACGAAATAATCGTCTGCATTTCCGTAAGGTTACATCACCGTATTTAAATGAATTATAGCCTTTATTAATCACATTATCACTTCCCATTTACCCGAAGCACAAATTGTTTCTTACCATTGATTTTCGTGATTTCAATTGTCAAAGTACAATTCTCAATCATGTATTTTATACATCGTTTGTGTATTTTTCTCACTAGGCTCATTTACAAACTTGACTTAAGAAAAATGTTTACGCCTTTTTTCAAATTTTCAAGATTAATATTTTAAAAATTTCGAAAAATTATTTTTTATAACGTTCAACTGTTCGCACTATGTTCATGTTTTGTGTATTAATTCTATCATGAATATGACGAGAAAAATGAAAAAAATAAGAAATATAATTTATGACAAAAATAATAGTTGAAGATACAAATATTGTATTATTTCTTCTACTATTATGAAAAATTGTCAATTCCCTTTTTTATGTAATATAGTATTTAGTAGTATTACAATCCCATTCGACATTTCACAATTCAAAATATTTTTCCTTTTTTATTCAATAATATATGTTCAAATTACATTTGAATATTAAAATTCTTGTTACCAAGACTCAAAAAACTTTAAAAAGCACAAAGATGAAAAAATAATCGTCACCGCGATTGTCAATGACTTGTACGAATTTATGCAAACCGTTAACAACAAAAATGATTAATGGAATAAATAGGTAACAAAAAACGATAGTCGATAACGTCGAGACAGTCGGTCGTCACAGTTACATCCTATCAACTGAACAAGTCTATTTTAAAAACTGTTTGAAATGCAATTTACTTTTATGAATTTTTTGGGAAATTTTATACAAATGCAAAAAGTATTTTGCAAAAAGTAAAATCAGATTTGCAATTGCTCGACTTTTAATATCCAAGATTACTGTTATTTATGCTATAAAATAAACTGACCCACACCCAGAAGTACTTTTCAGACGATAAGATTATATAAGTGTATGTATGTTTTCTTTCCATTATGCATTTCTTTGTTGAATGAACTCTCAATATATGCCCAAATATTTTCATTTGATATCGACTTATCCAAGTTACATATTCCTGGTCAGACACGCATAAATGTTATCAACAAAAATCTTGTTCTGTACAGCTTTTTTCTAATTAAGTAGGAAGTTTCATGGTATATATTAAGTAATGAGAAAAATTGAGAAAAGAAAAATGATAAAAGTTACAATATTTTTTGGAATTCTTACTGTGAGTATGGTAAACATTGCCATTCGTCATATCAATTTTGTTTATAAAAAATGATTTAAAAAAATTCCAATTTTTGTCATGACGAAAGTTAAGTATTATCCTGCTAAAACATTTTATTTTAAAAAAATTATGACCTATATCGGATTCTGTCAGTTTATTGTTTACTGTTTACACCTGTGTAAACACCGTCAATAATATATTTATATAATATTTGTAAACTTGATTCAGATAAACTTGTATAAAATCTAACGATTATCTGATAACTGTAACTTTATTGTTTTTTGAATATTTAGCCATCTTAATAATCTCTCGATTATTCTCTCCAACAAACATCGTCATTCTGTTTAAAATAATCGTTTTCGTTTTCACAGTGTCTCATCTTATGCACCATGCGTTTATTTCCGTACACTTTATAATTAAAAAAGAGAAAGAGATGGAGAATGCATGTGATAGATAATCTGTTTAATTTCATTAATATATTGTTCGTTAATTAGGTTAACATTTTTAAAATCATTAATTTTTTTACTGATGATTTCATCTTTCAAATAATTGTCCGAAATTATATATAGCAAAAATCCCAAGTCGAAATTATTCAAATGTAAATAATATACTAAACAGCAAATATACTTTTTGTCATACATTGTTTAAGTCTATTTTCAAGTTAGCAATAAAAAAAAAATACACACACATAAAAGACTGCCTTTGAAGCATGCAAATTATCTTATAGAAATTATTGATAAGAAATAAGGTGGGGCCCGTACCGGCGCGCGGCGTTGAAGCATGACAATACAATTTAGACCGAGGCAGCAGCAATTTCCCGCTTCTCCCTGAATGGGTTCAAGTGCGAGAAAAATAGCTTCCACTTTTTTGGCGCGAAAATCTTGCTGCAGTCGCAGAAAGTTTGCCGACTTCTATATCGCAATATGCCTCGTAGAACTGTTCTGAATCGCAATGTCACCAACTTTAAGCCGGCAAAAAATACGTATGACACACTTGCTGCGGAACTGTTGTTGATCGGCGAGCGAAACCGAATCGATCAACATTACACGCGAGTTTCTATTATAGAAGTTACAGTTCACTTAATCGGACCTAAAATTTCTTTTTGTCTGTTTTTTCTTTGTTTTTATTATTTTTTTTCTTTTTTTTTTTTTTTCTTTGTTTTTTTTTTTTTTTTTTTTTTTTTTTTTTTTTTTTTTTTTTTTTTTTTTTTTTTTTTTTTTGTAACATTCCGGAATTAAGTTTTTATTAAGTTTTCATATTTCATATTTCGCGAAATAATTTTTATTGATCAATAGTTGTCCAATAGTTTTCCAATACTTCTAGCGTTAATAGATTTTCGTTGTTTTCTTCGCACGCGGTTATTCCAATCCATAGTCGTTTTTCAGATATGAATTCTAAATACCCTGGAAAATGTACTATTGATAAGCTAACCATGGTATAGTTGACACAACCATTCCTCCGGTGCAGGACACGATAATTTCTATGGTTGATCCTACCACATAGTGCATGGTTGCTCCAACAACACTTTTTTCCACATGAATGAGTACGACTTATGTACACTGAAAAAATTTGTTATTTTCAAGTAAATATTTACTTGAATTAAGAAAAGATTTTCTTGAATTAAGTAAGGTTTACTGAAAAAAAAGGAAACATTTTCTTAATTCAAGTAAATATTTACTTGAAAATAACAAATTTTTTTTTCAGTGTACTGACGATATATTATAGATGTGTAGGGCTTAGTCTGCTTTGGTTGGTAAGATTTTTGATATACGAAGACAAATAGGAACCACGGGGAGAATGTATTATATATATTCGGCATTCGAGAATCAAGAGTTGGATGTAATCGGGCGTCACCGTGCTTCCCTTCCGGAAACTATTCGTATTCCCAATAGGTCGTTTTAACTTGTCTCATATTTTTCATACACTGAAAAAAAATTTGGTTATTTTCAAGTAAATATTTACTTGAATAATAACAAGTATAAATATTTACTTGAATTAAGCAAGGATTTTCTTGAATTAAGTAAGATTTACTAAAAAGAAGGAAACATTTTCTTAATTCAAGTAAATATTTACTTGAAAATAACAAATTCTTTTTTTTCAGTGTATCATATATGGTACGACTGATATCTTAAGAGGGCAAGTATGAATTTTGACCTAAGTGATGCTACTGACAACAAGAGTCATTTCCTGTCATTTTTCAAATATCCATGACAATCTTGTCACAACGGTATGGTTTTACTTGACTGTATATAGTTTGTTTCTTCCCTTAAATGTGACATTTTCAGATCAGTCCAACTTGACGTTTTTGTATAAAATTTGAATGAAAAATTACCGAGTTCTGTTTGAAAGTAGAGTATACAAGAACAATGGAGCGCCTCCAATACTACTCCCCTGCGCTAATCCCTGCATTTCATTGAAAATGCGGATTTTAAATTATGAATCGCGCAAACGATTATGCCCCCAATGAATGCCTTCTATCGCGTATACAACGTCGTCGAGAGGCTGTTCGGTACCTTCGGAAATAATAATTGGTTATAAGAGCGCATCCTGCTCGCGTTTACTTATTCCGCCACGAACAAAGTGTTGCCTCTGAGGCACGATTTTTTAGCGCACATCCGCATTATCATGCATATATGTATATATATATTCGCCCTTGCATATATGTACTCTTGGGCCGGAATCGACTCGAAATCGGCCGACGACGACGACGATAGTAGCAATCTCGCCTGTTTATAATATCGTAACAGTCCTAACGAACAATCTCCGTTTCGGGATCGGCCAAGTTCCCCGCGGGATGTCCCCCGGGACGTGTTTCGGGAACGAACCGACGAATGGCCGAGTTTGTACCGAGCGTGATGTGGGCTGACGCGACGAGTAGTATCGACCGCACCGTACGTCGAGTGAAAGCGACGTGTATGGAGTGACGAGAGAAAGAGAGAGAGAGAGAGACGAAGCATAAAAGAAGAGAAAGAAAGAAGAAAAGAGTGCTTTAACGTTTAGTGCCGGTGTGGGTTATTCCACCACCACCACCACACCAACGTGAAAATGATAAAGAAGCCGTGCGAGAGCCGGAGAAGGAGGGACTGAGACGGAATGCAAGATAAAACCGAGAAGAGACGGAAGATGAAGGAGAAAGGAAGGGAAAAGCGAAAGACGAGACGTTGAAAGAGATGAACGGACAATCCGATGCAATATATCAAGAGCCAAGAGAGAAGAGAGAGAGAGAGAGAGAGAGAGAGACAGGCATTCGTCTCGATTCCGGACGCCTCCGGCTATTCGGACTATCATTTCGTGAATTTCCATCCTTTTTTCACTTTAGCGACAGTCTGATATTTTCTATTTGAAACTATTTTGACCTGATTTCAATCGTAAGAAAGAATAAAGAGAGAGAAACATGGCCATTGCAAGTTTTAAGATGAGCTAATAAAGTTGTTATCATCACTGGCTGATTGGCGTGACGAAAAATTGGTAACTCTGTGCTTTACTGTGTGTACGTAAATAACAAAGGCTCGGCTCTTGACAGGGCAGTAAAATTAATTTATAGGGGGAAGAAGGCGGCACCTCGACGGATCCGATCGGTTCTATACTGAAGGCGAACGCTTTTTGAAGTGATTCAAACTAAAGAAAACCGTGACAACTTTATTCCACCGACGGGCACGCTTTAATTTGTGTCGACGGTTTTTCTATACATTTGTTTGGAATCCTTGCGGAGGTTGCCGAACCGGGATCTACGAGAGGAAACGACTGCGTGTCAATTTCAAAAACGACATCCAACGTCAAACGTAATTTTCCAACATTACCTGATTCTAGAGTCATTGTTTATCAAGGGCGGGAAGTAGAATATTGCCGGCGAGTGAGACTTTTTACCACGTGAGCAAAATCCAGAGCTCGTCTACTTGAAATATTTCCTTTCGTAATGTCTGTAGGGGCTGAAATGTGATACTTATGGACTTGTTGTTAAAGAGACGAAGGAAAAAAACAATTTTCCGCCCGTTGTCGAGGACGGAAAAGGGGCCGTGCAAAGCAGATATGAATAACAAAAACTTACAATGGTTTCTGAAGTACTTATCTTTACTATATCATTCATTCTTAATTAATTAAATCAAGTTATTCCGATCGTAAGAGAAGAAAAACAACGGAATATTCCACTTAAGAAAACCTCAGAAGAGAAAGTCCTTTTTATTCAAATTATCTTTACTAATTCAAATACAAAAAAAAAAAAAAAAAAAATAAGATACTTAACTCGATCGTAATAGTATTTTTCGTACC
>JAPYZR010001176.1:0-51386 GCA_030522945.1 Trichopria nigra | reverse complement strand
TACAGTAATTAGACAGGATATTTTTATACATATTTTGAATAATTTTACTGAACAGTTATTAGGCAAGATTTTTAGCCAAAACTGTGGACAGTTTAAATATATTAATTTTGTGCATAGTTAGATAGTTTTGTAACAAAAAACTAGTTTGCTTATTTGTGTCTAGTTATTGTCTAGTTTGTGGACATTTTTGCTGTACACAGTTTTAAACCACTTAACTTAGCCAGAAAATGGACTGTATCCAATAAAACTGGACAGAATTTCTACCGTGGATGTATGTGCATTTTTTATAAACAATACCGTGCTGGTTTAAACTTTTATATTCGAGATGTTATCGTTCAACAATTATCACTTTTTACTATAGCATATTAAAAAATATTTATAATTAATTACAAATAATTACGACATCACAATAATCTGCAAATGAGATGGAAGAAAGAAACGAAAATTATTACATTTACCAGGAATATAAAATTCAGAACATTTTACTAAAAAATTATGCCCTTCATCAAGTGGAATTTTATCGTAGTATGTTGAAGTCAAGTGTATATAGTACGGGGTTATCCGGTACACCGTAAACCACCCTGAATATATGTTAATAAAAAATTATATTTCATTTTCTAGTATTTTCTGTACTTTCCTTACATTCCATTCCGTAATTCGCATTACATTTCAATATATTTTGAAAGTACAAATAAACGAATTTAATTATAATACAGCGAACCCACATCTGTATACTTCATACCAATCTATTTTTAAATCAACAAATAATATTTATAAATTAAATTCTATGCTTTTAAATTCACATTCTTCAAAAAGTTTGATGAAAATCATTTTAAATTGATGATAAATTAAGTAATTCGTTTTGAATTTGACTTTTACACTTTTAATGTATTTTTCTAACGACTCTAATAACAGTTTCAGAGCTTTCATGCATCTCCCAAGAGATTCGAAGCATCAAAGTATCTAAAAAACAAACAGTGATAGGCATTAGTTTAATTATTTCTATCTGTACTTACCTTTCCACTATTTCCGGCGCACTTCAAAGCTTTTTAATTAAACAGAATTTTCACGTGAAGCTCAATGTATATTTTTCTTGAATATAATGCTTTATAAGATTTACGTAAAATAATTATTTGTAGTATATTGTCAATTGTGAAATTAGAAGAATGGAATTCGTAAACGTTAAAAAAAGATATATATATTGAATATGGTGGAAATAATTTTTGAGGCCCCTTGAACTGGGGCAAGTGCAACATCTGGAATAGATTTGGCGAAGCCTGCTTTTTCTTTTAACTCCTCAACTGAAAAATTCGTTTTAATGCTCATTTACAGTTTAAATTTAACATTTCCAACGTTTTAATTTCGCAAGTAAATTTTAAAAAACGTAAAACTGAAAAAATTAATTTTTAAGCTTCGAGCGTGCATACATATCAATAACAAAAAATTATTATCCTACTGTGTATAATAGAAAAAAAAAACTTTTAAAGCTTTACTTGAAAAGGTTTTCATGTTTTTGATCATACATATATATACAACGCTACAAATCAAATTCTTTTGAAAAGTATTGATATACCAATACATTTTAAATAAATGGAACGAAATTAAATTTATTAATATTTAGAAAGAATTCGATTTCAATCTCTCAATAGTGTCAGAAATATACTATATATATACACATATATGAGCGTGTTTAATTATTTTACATTTTGCAGACGTCAAACTCGCTTATAAATATTCAAATAAAGCATCAAACACATGAAAGAATAATTTTTACAGTCGTTGAGCACGATAATGATATCCGAAATGAAAAGTATACCGGTACCTTTTGAATGTTAAATAATTTCCTGAATAACTCGTAAAAAAAATGTATTATTTAACTTTCATTAAAATGCCCGGATTACGTATACGCATAAAAAGAAAATTTTAATGTTTCACGAACGCATATGTCACACGTACGACCGGGAAAGGGACCGTCCAAAGCAAGCACTGCGTAACTTTTATGATGCATTAAAATTTTTTGAGAGATTTTACATCGTCCGTTTAAACAAATTTTCATGGTCGTTAAACAAGGAGAAGTTTATTGTTTGTACTAACTATAATTTTTCCACTTTTATGCTTGAGATTTTATTTCATTTTTTTTTAATTTTATTTCGATGCTTCGTTATTACAATAATCTTATAAAGAAAAAGAATACCCTGAAATCATCAAAATGGTGAATAATTAAGACAAATTCATAAAAATTCGAAATAATAACGAAGCGTAAAAATAGAATTCACCCTGGTAGAAATTCTGCCTAATTATTCGAAAGTTTTTAACTAACATATACGTATTCACTGTCTAGTTTGTGGACAATGTAAGTGTCCAGTTTCAAAGTGGAAATGTAACATTTTCCTGGATATTAATTAAGTATCTTTTTTATAGATAAATCTTGCACACAGTTTCTGCTCAGCATTTGCTGTCAAATTTCTGCCTATATTTTGCCCAATATTATTGTTATATTTTTATATAATTTATTACGAATAAGGTTATGTACACCATAGGCATAATAATCTTCAATTGCATTTAATACGTCTTGACACATACCAAACACTTTGCTCATAAGTTTCATCACATTCTTTGCTCATATTATCACTATCTACATTGTTATTGTCGTTAAACTTTTCGCAAATACCATTATAGTATCAGCAGGGACATGTGGGGTTTATTCATCGTCTTCTTCTTCAAATGCGACAGGATTACTGACCTCAACGTCATGTTCTCCAATATATACATTTGAGGAAATCAATAGGCAGAAACTAGTTTGTGTCTAGTAAAATTGGACTGAATTTCTATCAAGACAGAAAGAGAATTATTTATATGTGTATATATATATATATATATGAATCCTGTTATATATTTCAAATAATTGTATTTTGAATATCATGGTGAAATTTGACAAATATAAGCAAACCTAGAAAATTGGTTATTACTTTTTTTTCGTTCTACTAAAAATGATGATAGCAGTGGTGTTTTTTTCTTTGTGAGTAATCCATATAAGAAAGAACGTATATTTTATGTTTAGTCATATTCAATAAATGATGTAATGACCCATAAACTTTATAGAAAAAAATATGATGTTTTCAAATTTCATGGAATAAAAAGTCATATTTCGTTATAATAGGAGCAAAATGCACGTGGACGTAAAATGAAATGTATATATGAATTAGCGTTTTAAACATGATAATAAAAGTCCGGAATCATTCAAAACAAGTATTGCATCTGCGCGTAATGTAACAAAAACGACGTTCGTACTGCAAAATGCCATTTCGCGCCCTAGATACGAAAAATAATATTTTTAAAACGTAATCTTAGAATCCAAGTGATTATGAAAATCAAGAGACTTATAGGAGTGAATGATCACTCTTTGTATAAGAGAATCTTTATAGTCGATAATCTACAAATTTCTTGGTGTAAAATTTCACTCTTAAGTATAGTAAAAATTGAGCTACTCGTCAAGTAAGTAAATCTTATGTAAAAACCATATCTCACATTTTTGGAGTGAAACTTTACTCTTTATTTGAGTGAGTCGGAAATTTACACTCTAGAATGAGTGAAATGTCACTCATAAAGGGATAAAATTCACTCTTTTAGCAGAATTAATTTTTTTCTCATTGTAGAGTGAAATATTACTACAAGAAATGATAGTGGATGGTCCAAACAAAAACGAATGTTTCATTAATTTTGAAGTGGAACATAATATTTTGTGGCGAAAATTCATTGTTAAAGATTGAAAACCGAAAAATAACAAATCAAAATAATACGAATTATTAAAATAGAATCGTTGCACTATTTTGTTTTCATGTTGGGTATCTACATAACAGACGAGGACAGAACGTTAGAACTGACATTTTATATGCATTTCTGGGCAGTTGATATTGTAATTGACCGAAAATCGATGTCATGATATCATCATTACTTCTGTGGAGAGATTGATGACATATAATTGGCGTTATGCGAATTATTATCAAGTACAACTTTCCATAATGAGCGTCAGCATTTCATGACTACTCCTAATGCTTTCTAAAACATAATCTTCCCCAAGGTATTGGTCACGTGTTTAAATACCTTATATTATACGAGATAATTATCACATTTAATCATAATTTACTTGTAACGAGTAAAGAATCGTTTGACAACACAAATGTATGATTCATGATCCAACAACATGACATTCGCGCACACATATTGTTTCACACGTGTCATGCTGAAAGGGCTTGAGCAAACTTGACTATCGTCAGGACAAGCAAAAAAGGAGAGAGACAAGGCTGGGTGTTACGGGAACTGCCCAGCGTGCGATTGGTTGAGAAAAGTGCGTGCAGAAAAATATCGATAAAGTCTAGGACAAGTGAAAATAAAAAAGCAAGTGCGATATAAAAAAAAGCAAAGGCGAAGTATAAAAGAAGCACTCTCAAAGCAGTCATTATACACTATGACGACCGGGTCTACCGTGAATGTAGGGATGTAGGAGTACGATTAAGAGTGCGATTCAAGCGATGAGTACAAACCCATTGAAAATGTAGGATAGAGCGAGGAAGTAGAGCGCATAAAGAGAGTTTTTCATTTTCGCAGCTTTAATTATGGTTTAATTTTGTACGATGTACAGATGGCACGAATGGAATAGAATGTTGACCTGTCTGGTGACACTTTTCTTATTTTATTATTCGATCATCATTTCCTGGAATATTCCCATTGAGATGCAAATTCCCTAATTTTATTGCAAGTCTCTTATATCACGATAATGTACCGAATTAATGGGATGTCGCGATTTTTTCAGGCCACGATTTTTTTTTTCTTCCAAGATTTTATTTATTAAGACAATGCATAAACCAAATATTTAAGTTTTAATGTAATGTTTTCTGGAGAAATTTAATAAAAACGAAGTAGATAACATATTTTTAAAGTAAGAAGATAAAACGTAGCCAGACACTGTCAAGAAGTGAAAAGAAGAAAAGATCCAAAGATACGTTTTACAAAAGAGGTAGTGAAAGATGTGAAAAGAAAAAAAATTAACCCCAAGTCAACAAAGAGAATAAGCGAACAAGTTCAGAGGTTCTGAGAAAAGATAAAAGGAGAAAAGTGCGTATGATTGAAGTTTACGCGACAAGTATTGGCTTATCATAACTGGGATAGAAGAGAGGAAATGATACGAACAAAGTAGTGTGTGCTGACACTAGATATCTTAAAGTAGATAAAAGAAAGGAGATTCGAAGAATGGAATGACGATAGTCAGGGAAAAGTTTCATATATATTCCCTACATGTGTGACATTTTAGATTAAACGTCAATTTTGAATGGGCCAACTTAAAGTCAAAAATTTGGCAAATAAAATGTCATCGTTTCGTGTTTTAAGAGAATGGCTATCAAGAGAATGGCATGCAAGCGAAAGAGATTGCGTTTATGAGCGTAACTTATGTGAGTGGTATTTGGATTTCTGACGCAAACTTGGAGACAGAGGGGTAGCAATCGCGTTTAAAACGAGCGCGTCGAAGTAGGGAGGAAAGAGACAATAAGGCTTCCGAGGCTAAATTGGCATTTGAGAGTGCGATGATAATAAAATGATTCAAAGAAACGGGAGAGTTTGTAATCAGTATGCACTATAAAGGAAAGGAAAATTAAGATGAAATACAAGAAAGAATAAAGTATGTTAGTACAAAATTGTTTAATAGTTTTAAAAACATGAACAATGTTTAACTAATGTAATGTCTAACAATTGTGCTAAAAAAAGGTCGAGAGATAGGGCTGTAAACAACCGGGAAAAAATTTCATCTCGTTCTTTTAACGGAATTCGAAATATCTAGGACGAGTGTAGAGGAAAGATATCGTGAGCGATTCACAGGATCTGTTTGTGTAGGTCGGGAGATGAAAAATACGGAGAGTATCGGAAAGAGAATGATATATAAGATGTCACAGAGTGTGAGGGTGGCAGATAATGATATAAAGAGAAGAATGTTATATTTATGATAGGTTCTACAATTTTAGTCGAAATTGTAATCAATATATTTACATATTTATATATATTTTATATATATAATGATATATCTATCAAAAACATGTCGTTGAACTCATCGGATATGATTATATTTGTTCCGTACTTGTTTACTCGTCTAAGCAATTTGGCTTATTGTCTCATATGGTACTTTCTGTACTATTTTCAATTTTATAATTAGATGAATATCTCAGGATGCGAGATAACTTGGATGATACTCTAGTGTTATGCAATGTGTGCAATAAATATTTTGTTTGCTGCTGGTTGTCGGAACTTCGAAAAGTTGTGTTAAGATGGAAATAGTCGGTAATTATTGGATTACAGGATGGCTTTTATCAAAACCAAATAACGTCTTTTTCGATCCAGGGGGCGTAAAATGCCAAAATAAAAATAGTCTGAAAATTAATTTGATGAATTTTCTTGACCAATCAAACGTAATATTTGTTTAATTTTGTATAATGGACATTTTACGCCCCGTGGATCGAAAAATATTGTATGCAACACGTGCGTAAAATGATCGTTTCACGCCCTTGGTGCATAAAGTACTATTATAACGAAGTTTATTATTCAAAGGCACAAGTATAACTAACTCACATGTGGAGAAGCAATAACAAAATGTAAAACCGAATGTAATAACAAAAGATGTAATTCTTTTATAATAAAAATATATAATTTTGTTTTTGATCCAATAGTAATCATTCGAATAAGTCAGTACATTTAGCTAATGTTGAAGACAATTAGACTCTTTTACTGAAGTTGAGGATTCTATCATTGACTACTCGATAACCTTACAAGATCTGAAAGATCTTATCTTAAATCTAACGTTTGATGTACATATTATTTAAGAAAGTTATATATGTGTATGTATGTATGTATGTATGATAAACAATTATAATTAAAAGTTAGATAAGTTTTCCGTTGGTTAAGACTTTTTGATTGTGGTAAAATTAAAAAGCAACATTAATTTCTGCATTGCAATGGATATAAATGTAAATCAGTTGCATATATTTAGAAAACATTCCTTACTTGGGAAAGCTTTGATATGACATTTCTGTCAAATGTCAAATGCTTTGTGTTTTCTTGCATCCAACCAAAGTGAGTAAGTTGTCTCAAAACATTCCAGCATTGCTGGAAGAAAAGTGGTGGAAATGCTATATCTTTCAATTCATTTCTATCTTGGATAGAAATAAATACAATAAACGTATTACTTCCCATGCGTCCTTTTCACTTTCAATCTCTCGTTAATGTGACCCTACATTATTCAATCTTTCAGGGACTACCCAAGTGTGCTTTCTATCTTAGAGATAAAAATGTATAGGAAAAATGTATAACGCTGCCTATCCTAATTCTATCTCTATCTCCCAAAAAAACATCGTATATCTCTCTTAATGGTTTGCAACACAGGTTTGCCTCTTTCAATCTTGTGGTGAATACAAAACACTTGAAAAGATATTTTCAGGATAATGTTTCTCGAAAGCACACGGTGCGTTTAAGTGAAGTACATAAAACGAGGATGTAGATTTTCTTGTCTTATGTACCTTCGTGAAACTGCAAGGTGCATAAAAGGAATAGAAATGTTATGTCTTTTTATTCCTCTTTTTCTGAATATATATTTTCTCCATATACATATATGACGCTCAAATAGGATGTGGTGACATTTTGTTCGTCGTATATATACACATGTTTTGGATACAGTTAATCGTGATCTGTTACAATAGAACCATATTTAACATTGTTAGGTGCAATATCAGGTGATTGCTTCAATGAGAACAAATTATTATATGCGAATAAAACGTCCATTGCTTTTTACGTAATATTTTTATGACGCTTCCCGAACAGTCGACTCCACACCCCGCTGATAATCGGAATTTACATAAAGTGTTCCGCAACAATTTGCATTTGTATTATACCCGAACCGAAAAATAAAAACTCAATTGAATGTGTTATGCTATACTCTATGGACTTTACAAGCGTTTCGATTCTCATCTTGATAATTTTGGTAATTTCGTAAATGATGAATTTATAAGGTTTTCTCACCTTAATATTCTAATTGTTTTTTTCTTCTGCATTCTTGGTCAATTTTTGCATTTTATATTTTTAGTTATCATAACATATGATTTTTTATATCAACAAATACAAATTTTCTTGAATTTTCTTGTGTGACTTCCTTTGTTATGCGAGGACGCATAATATTTTACATATATTATCCATATATTATCCATTGTATCTAAAAATTGGGGATAGGGCGGGTGAAGGGCACCTGAACCTTGCCCTGGGCCTTCTGGGGAACAACAGTGTTTTCCAAACAGAGATAACAGCGATCAGGGTAACAGCAGAGTACTGTACCTCAAACGACAATCTTCAGTGATAGCAAAGCTACGCTAAAAGCACTCAGATCTAGAGAGACACAGACAAAAGCTGTCAAGGATTGCAAAGACATCCTTAACCGGCTGAAAGAAACCTGCAACATACTGTGCTGGCTACCAGGGCACCAGGACATTCTGTGGAATGAGAAAGCAGACGGGTTAGCCAAAAGAGGACTAAGTATGCAGGTCACGGAAAGCGGCAGAATAAGCTATGAAGCCACGAATAAACTAGCATTTCAAATGGCATAGAAAGAAGCCGACACTAAATGGATACGACTTGCATCATGTCGTATTACTAGACAAATGTGGTCTTTGGTAAATGCAAGCAAGACAAAATTCCTGATTTCATTAAAGAGACCGACAATTAGCCGACCAACGGGACATATATATATATATATATAGTGACAGGACACTGACTAATTGGCAAACTCGCGGAGCTCATTGGAGCCCCGATTCACGACTATTGCCGAAGATCTTTGGATAAGGACAAAGAAGAGTCGATTCACCATATGATTTGTGAATGTACTGGCTTGATGACTATAAGACGTTATCATCTGGGAGAGCCTTTCTTCAATCCCACCTACGAAGAGGTTGCGTGACACACGGGTCATAACCCCCTCTCCACCCCCTCTTAACCCTAACGTAACCTAATGTCATATTGTTATTTTGTATATTTATTTGACTAACATTTGCACTGTTCAGAAAATATAGTGCATTACACATCCAGGGTGGAAACGAAGGAATTGCACCGACGGTGATGGAGGGTCGAGGGGGTGGAAACTTCTGATCGTCGAATGGGAGTTTTTATTACAATATATCATGTTTCATTCTTACTTAAAATTGTCTAGAATTTTTTTGATTCCAAAAAGCAACATTTTCGTATGTGGAATTTCACGTCATATTCCCACGTGGGATCCCATATGGGAATTTTGTGTAGAAGACATAATACTTATAAGTATAAATTATAAAGGACAATGCTTACAAACGGTTTCATTCTCATATATTACTAAGTGACAAAAAAGTGAAAAGTTCTGTGAATTTGCCTTTGACTCTTTGATAAATTTTCAATTCTTCCATAAAAATGTTGCAAAGATGATGTCCGCCATTGTATATCATCTATTTTGTATTTTAGAAATTCGGGATCAAATTTATATTAATGAACTATGAAAAACCGTAGGATACCGAACTTCCGATAAGTACGACAAACTTCAGAACTTTCATTACACATTTAGATCTTGAATATCGGAAGACGGATTTGCATAAAGCGGTTTCAAAAACCTCAATATTTAAAGTTTCGTTAAAATCCACTGTAAAGTTATTCAATTATGAACAATATGAAAAAAAAATAAAATAATGTTTCAATTTAGTTAATCTTTTATGTCCGTCATTTTTAAATGTCATTTTAAAAATACTTAAAATTCTAAAGCAAACATAACCTATTATAAATAATTATTCGTAAATAGAAAAATCGAAATTCTTTTTTAAAAATCAAAGAAAAATTCGCTCCATAATCATAAATATAAATAAGAATCAATAATCCCTAGAAACATTTTAAAAAATTTCGTGTGTTTTTGACCTCGCAATTAATTAAATATATAGGCTCGTACTTTTACAAATTGTGGGGGGAAAAAATTAAAATCTAAGTAAGCTAGAAATAATGCGACTTTATTTTCTTTACAAAGACCAAGAAAAGAAAAGTAAATATAAATTTGGCTTATCGCCGAGTTACGAAGCGACGGTTTGTTACGATAAAAATCAGAGGAGTAATAGACAGCTTTCAGTGAGACAATTGACACAACATGGCGATGCCCTGCAAAATCCAATGCTCAGGACTTTTATCGGTTGGCAACCAGATTGCAATTACGAAATTTGTGGAATGGCCCGTCGTTGAAAGAATTCCACGCCTCTCGCTGGTTTTGTAAACAGGACAAGTGTATGTCGGTCGATCCTTCACTTGTTCTTTTGTCATTGGTAAAAGCCACAACTGCAAATAGGGATTTTAAATGAAAAATTATAATTTTTATAATCATCCAAAAAAAACGTTTGTAATGATTTTTTAATACATATATACAAACTGATTGAAGAATTACAACATTTTTTTCACGGAACTACAAAAAAAAAATTCAATGAAAATGAAATTAAAAAATTAGATATAAGAAATTTCTTTACTTACACGATTACATGCTTTTCTAACATAAATGGTTAGAAAATGGGTTTTTTTTTAATGTCAATTCTGTTGAATTGTAAGTTGACTTTTTTATGGATACAAAGAAAATCATTTTATTCATATAATTAGAAAGAAATCTGTTCAGAATTAATTAAAAAATCAATTAAACACCAAATTTCTAACTTAAAAAATTCATTACAGCAATTTCTCATACACGCCTGACATGATGTCCAAAATAGTACGTCCAGTATTTACTTTACGTCCACAGTGTACGTATATTGGTGTACGTATAATGGACGTAAACCTGACTAGGTTTTCTGTAATTGACAAAAACTGGAAGTACATTGATTTTCCATTGTACATGACTCCATCAGATGTCTATTATTCCGTATATATCTGGACATGAAATGTGCTTGCAATTTTCGTTGATGGACGAATAAAAAAAATTCGACAAATCTTGGACGTTCAATGGACGTCCAGGATTCACTGGGGTCATTCAAATTTTTAAATAAATGTGTACTTTCACCCTAATACTGCTTGATTTTCAAAAAATTGCTAAGCCCATCATTAATGTAGTCTTTTTAGGTTATTAGGCAATGTTGGTTGAGAACGTTCTTGAGACCGAGCTTATATATGTTTATTTCATTAGAAATAAATGATAATAAATAAATCGGATAAAATTGACAGACAAAAACATACGAAAGGTACGGTGTCGTAAAGGACTTTTGGTAAGGCTTCGTCGAGCTTCATTTTCTGCAGATTGAATCGCGCGCCATCAAGGTACATCCCATAGACGTAAATCCCATCATCTGGAGGCTTCTCGAAAGTAGTCTCGGCAAGCGGGAAAAAATCATAGATCAGTAAATCGATGGGGATTTTATGTTTCCGAGCGTAATTTTGTCTTGCTCCCGTCAAAAACGCTTGAGTGAAAAAGAAACCTGAGAGCCAAAACGTCACCGGAGGCCCTTCCTCGTACCAAACCTTCATGAATATAAAGCGACACTTTATCAGATAAACGCGGATACAATCAATGGAAACGAACACATAGGTTTTTTTTTAATGGAACATGACCCCTAACAGTTTTTCTTTCTTGAAAATGTACTTTAGATGGCAGGAAATGGGTAACATGATTGTTTCTACAGTAAAACGACTTTTCATTTTTCGACATAAAATATATGAAATTGGAAGAGTCAATTCTACGATAGTCGTTGAATTTTTTTATTGCAGAACAACTACTTGAAAATATATCAACAAAATATTTAAAAAAAGAAAAAACAAATGCAATCATTAAAAAAACTATACAATAATAATTGAAAAATTAGAAATATATTAAACTATCATAAAAGAAAATGTCTTATTTTTATTAAAAAAAATAATAAATAAATAATTCTTGTCTTTTTATAGTCCAGATGAATTCAGTCATAATGGTAACCTTCTACAGAAAATATAATAATAATGATTATGATGATGATGATCAAAATAATAATAATAATTATACATTACAAATGTATGTATAATAATGATTTTATGTAAATAAATTATTTATAAATAATTTTTAAGTGATACTACTAAAAATACCAATCGACTACATTAGTTGATACCTGGAGAAAGTTGATACGTTTGAGGAAATCCTGGACGTAACTCCCAAGTGGTTTGAGCGACGGATAGGAATATTCCCGCCATGCCGCCGGTATCCTGCCCGTAATGATCGACGTATAGACTTCCTCCAGTTCAGAGTTCATAACGACGACACCTATTTAAAGAAGGGCACAGGCAGATATATAAGATTGGCACAATAAAAGGCAACGAGAACAATAGAAGTAACGATAAAATTTTAGGAGCGCGCCTTTTATCGCCTTCTGGACGTTAATGAGACTGGTTCTTATCGTTTGCAGAAGTTTGTTGAAGCGTCCCATCTCCTGGACGAGGACGGTATTCATGCTCTGCTGGTACAAGGTCGGATACTTCGCCAGGGCATCGACCAGGTCAAAATCTGATGGTAATTTCGAGAGAATATCTGCTGAAATCGAGTATACTATTTCGTCCGATGTCTTCCCAGATGACGAATCTTCTGACGCTGTATCCTAGCGTTCAAACATTATACGATTGTAACTTTTGTTGTCGATTTACGAAAATTATTACGACTATAAGAAATAAAAATAATTATTTTGTAATATTATAAGAAAAAAAAAAATACAAAGATGCGAAATGTAAATAAAATATTAAAAT
Source organism: Trichopria nigra (assembly GCA_030522945.1). Classification (NCBI taxonomy): domain Eukaryota; kingdom Metazoa; phylum Arthropoda; class Insecta; order Hymenoptera; family Diapriidae; genus Trichopria; species Trichopria nigra. The sequence goes on along the minus strand of JAPYZR010001176.1, from coordinate 38,600 downwards.
ACATTATTTAAACAGATTATTTAGAAAGATTTCCAAAAATGTCCATGCACTTCTAAAAAATTAATGTTAACATTTATAAACAGGGTGTAAGTAAATATTTCATTACAACTTCATCATTTATGACAACATTGTTTAATTTGACTTATATTGATTAAAAATTTTTCAAAACCTATAGGTAAATATATTATTCAAATTCACGCCTAAGTCATGCTTCATTAGTTGTAAAGAGTCGGATACTTTACAGTACCACAAGTTTTGTTTGAGTGTGAATTACACATTTGTACATTTCGATTTTTACCAGGGAAATGAATAAACCTTCCTTCGAAATGAAGAGTTGTTTCATGCGTAGTATACTAAGTATCTTGGAGTGAAATTTCACAGTGAGACGAAGACATTCGTGCTACGTCCATTCATATAAATTCTCAAAATTTCTTGGAGAACATCTATCTACAAAGAGTGAAGAGATCATTTAAAAGAGTGAATTTTTACTCTTTAAGAATGTCATTTCACTCTTTCTGGAGTGTAAATTATTTATATTTTACACTTTATAGAGTGAAATTTCACAATTTACTTAGTGAATTTTTCTCTATTTTGGAGTGAATCGAAAAATGTGCACTCCGGAAAGAGCGAAATGTCGCTCTTTTCAATCTTTGTAGATTTACTCCAAGATATTTTCTGAATTTATATGAATGGATTCATTATTATGGTTATTGTTCAATGAAGGGACTATAACACAGGTATAGTTTTTACATTTTATTATTATAAAACGTGACGATACTTTATTTTTTTGTTTACAATATATAACACTATACTATTATTACAACGTATGCAATTATCTATATTTCTGTACTTATATATATATATTTGAATATATAACGTATTTATAAGATGTGTAATTTATAGTTGATGTAACGTTATAAATTTCTTTTAATATCACATAAAAATTACAATCGTCAACAACAATCATTATTTTTTTATTGAGTTAAACTATTTTTTATCTGTAATATGGATTATGCCCCAGAGCATGCTAATAATATTTCAGGTACATATTCTACATTAAATTTAAGTTTTCATCACATTGTTCTTCTCGTAGCTGCGAATCGAAATACACTATCAAACTCGATATAAATAAAAGATACGAATGCGAACTAACATTCAAGTGTATTCATAACATTCATACGATAATAATAGAATATATTATAGTATGGTAGTACATTCATGATATATAAATAATAAATATATGAAAAATATATAATCGAATACAAGTAAAAAATATGCATATAATATAATCTGAATATTATAATATTATAATATTAATGTAATCCATCAATTATATGAATTTTTGTTTCATATGTGCATTCTTTCAAATGAAACATGTTGAAATATTCCCGGAACATAAATATTCAAATGACATAAAAAATTTCAAATATTATAACATCAATATTCTCCGAAAGGTCGTTTAAGAATATTTCGTGAAATTTTAGTATTTAATTAAATATCTTATTTCAAATGTTTTGTTTAATATCTTCCCAAAATATTTCTTGGATATAATCATTATGATATGCTCTGAACGATATTATATTTTTGCAATATTCTATAAATATTCTTACAAAATTTACGCTAAATGGATGATTTTTAATTTTATAATGAAAAATAGAATTTCGTTTTCACCAAGTTCTTATATACTATTTTAAGCGCTCATGTGTGTATTGCAAATTTATTTTAAAAAGCACTACAAAACAATGACATTACAAAAACTTTTATTTCTAAGAAAATATAAATGTTGATGAAGATTATGAAATTGTTTATTTCTATATTTTATTACTTCGCACATTTGCATGCTTTGTAATTTACTTTATAATTGATACTTGACTCCAATTGGAGTTCAAAATTCTATATTACAATATGAAGTTGAAACGCAGATATTGAAAACAACAAATCGCTCTATAAAAAATTACTTGACACGTTTGTTGTTCGGAAGTTCATTTTAAATTGTAATCAACTCGAAAAGTGAGCCTTTTCGCCAATTTCGTCATCTGGATTTCATTCATGTTAAACGTCGAGTTTGAAGCCATTTTGAACTCATAACAATCCAAAAGAATTTTATCACCTATAACTTCATTCCAATTATTTTTTCTTTTTAAAATCATCTTGTATATTTTATACATAATGGTTAAACAAACGTAATTGTAAAACACAATAATATTTAACAATCATTTCAAATGATTTTTCAAAAAAAAAGTTGTAATTCAAAACGGCTCTTCACTCTTTTTGTAGAAAAATACATCGACAAAGAAATTAATTCAAAGTATACATAACATATCTAACACTACGTTTGTACTTTCGTCTGTTTTTAAGGAAATCTACTTACGAAAATGTTACAATAACATACAATAATAACAAGGATATCAGTAGCTAATAAATGGCGCAACTGACAAAATCTTAGCGTGGATGAAATTTTTTAACTTAGAACTACTTCGTATTCAACCACTCTTTAAAGTCTAGCCTACTTCTATTGTCACCAACTTTACTGATTCATACATTCCTCGATTTTTATTCTGTATCAATACTTTATTTAGACGAACACGTGGGTCTTGCTATGCATTTCATAAATGCAAAAATCTTATTGCACCATAAATAAGGTTGATAGTAAACGAATGACCGATTACGTTAGTGATATGCATTCAATGCTCGTCTGTTTAAAAAAATCTTTTCTAATGTTTAAGGCTGGTAAAAATCCCTTCAGTGTTTGCATTCTCCTTGCCACGTTGATCATTTGGATGGTAGCGTCGAAATGAGTTTGTATCTCTTTGTACGACCAAGTTGGGAATAGAGTCAATATGCTCACTTTCATATTTTCATTGCCAGTGGAAGCATAAGCGCATTTTAAATTAGTCAACAATTCGTCGAATTTGTTGTTCACGTCAATTTTCAGTGACGGCCCGTCCGAAGCTTTACGACGAATCATTTTGTTTGCTTTCAGCGCTTTTTCGATTGTTCGCAGTTTCATACTTTTCGGTACTTTTCCTAATCGAACACTTGGCCTGTTTGATGTAGACGGTTGATTCGGCAGCATTGATGTTCCTCCTTCGAGTGTCAACTCGGGGAAATCGGATGATTCGATGCGCCTCAATGCGTCCACATAATCGCCACTACTCCAGGATGATAATATCGAGTACTGACCATCAGGAGCATCGATCATAGTCGATTCGTCTTCATCCGTTAAATCCACAAGTTCTTGCGATTTCTCCTCCACTTCTGAAGATGCATCTCTCGATTCCTCAGGTTCACCTACACCTGTTAATGGCTGCCCAACGGATTCTGAAGATTTTATTTTTGATTCAGACGATTCCTCTTTTTGATTTATTTTAGCCCCTTTAAGACGCTTTGATTTAGGCTCGTATTGTTCCGATGATGACTTCGTCTTCGGCGCATTTGTATCTCGAGTTTTAGTCCCCTCTGTTTCGTTCAGATTATTGACGAGTTCGGATGACTTTCTTTTCGATCCACTGGGAATTCTAGTGGCATCCTTGTCAGTTCCTGTCGATTTATGTGCAAGCTCCGATGGTTTCTTTTTCGAAGCACTTGACTCGCAGGTTCCAGTCTTATCCGTACTTTTTAATGAACGTACTTTGAGGATTCTCCCCGATTTCCTTCCCGAAGCTTTGGAAATGCCAGTTTTTATTTCGACTCTAGTTTTCAATTTACGAATATTAACAACCTTCGGCAATTTTCGTTTCGAATCTTCAGTTTTTCGTTTAGTTTCGCATTTTGCAATACATGCCTGACAAATCCGCGAATTCCTCGTGAACTTAGCATCGTTCAATGTGGCAAGAATAACGTCGGTTAATTTTCGTAATTGGTTTATCTTTGAAGCAGGGTGTTTTGGAATGTCAAACGGGTTGCAACACTTCAGATTCGGCATTTTTGCGCTGTCAGCTAAGAAATATAGAATTAATAACCTTCACGAAATTAAGAGATTATAAAAATTGTAAATGGATATACAAGTCATACTTATTTAGATTCTAGTACTGACATCGGCACGCAACCTTGTGACTTATTTGTTGTAAGGCCTTGTTTGTAATTTGTAGATGGCGTGCAAATCTGTAAAAGTGAAACTAGAATCAATTTTCTTTACATCATTTACCATGACTCTCTTGTTAATTGTCAACTTTGCTACATTTTTTCTTTACTTGTATATTTTTCATAAAATTGATAGTAAATTAATAATTAATTGAAACGTTAATTATGATATGATATCGCGTATTTTTGGAAATAAATGTTCCGAACATTTTTAACTTTGTACACAGCATTGAAACGTATTTTTTTTTTTTTTAGTTTTTTCGATTAGACAATCTCAAATTTTATGCACGTTGAAATACTTTTGAAATATATGTAACTTAAATTTTTAAATCTTTACAATAAGATTTGCCAGTTCATCAATTCTTAATTAATTACATCGATTTCAACAAAAACGAAAAAACCGTCCTGAATTAAGAGGTTAAGGATTAAATTATTAAATTACATACATTTTAATAAGTTTATTTTATAAACGATTTAATATATGATCTCGTTTGAAATCATGCCGAACAGATAAAAAATCTAAAAAAAAAGTTGTTATGTTTTATTTCTTTTCTTATTATTTATTTACTGGATTTATTTAATTTATAGTAAATAATAATGACAGAATAGTTTATGTAATTTCCATGTAAAAAAGTATATTTCAAAAGATTTATATTAATATATATATACAGGGTGACCCACTTTAATTTACCCACTGAAATATATTGAAAAGAAAGAATATTCTGGAAAAAAGTTTCAAGAGGAGTACATGTTGGTGACCGTGAATGTGACCTTGGAAACAAGCTTAAAGGTCATTTGAAGGTCAAAATATTTGTTTTTAATAATAAGTTTTGTTAGCAGGTTGTTTTATTCCCAACAGCTAATAATTATTTTTTAAAAATTAGGTTATTTATGTTGTCTTCTCAGGTTCGTACCTATCAATTCCGTTTCTATATACAACAAATAAGTACATTTCGTAAATCTGAATTATAAATGAAAATAATCGTCATTACATCAGTGAAGTACATTGATCAGGAATATTATGTCACTGAAATATATGTATTTTCTTTTTAATTACATAATGATATCATTATATAGGTCTGAATTGAAAATTTTCTGCTCTTTTCGTTTCCGGGCTCAAAAATATATGGTCATATTAAAAAAAAATATTTTGACCTTCAAATGACCTCTAAGCTTGTTTCCAAGGTCATATTCAAGGTCGCCAACACGTAGCCCTCTCGAATACACGAAACTTATGTTTGAAACTTTTTTCAGAAAATTCGTTCTTTTCAAGATATTTCAGTGGGTTAAGTTAAAATGGGTCACCATGTATATATATATAATTTCGTTATCGTATAATAGTTGTTAAGGTAGAAAACAACTTTATTCGCACGGCCCACAACCTCTCAAAAAAAAAGTTTTTTATTTCATTTCTTTTTTTTAATATAGTTTTAAAAGTAACCATTCATTACTGTGCAAATAAACATAATATTGTAGTATAAAATATTTCGAACAATAGTCAATATTTTCTGCTGTCGATGCTATTTAAGCGTTTCGTATTCTATTACATTTAAAAAAATAAATTGTTGAAACATATTTTATCAAACTTTACATTACTCCAATTCTATTATATGTAATTTGTTCGGAAAATTTATTTCGCTAATAATTGTTTAAATGTGTGTTTTTTTTTAATAATTTGTTTATTTTAAAACATTGACATTTCAAACAATTATGTCATGGCTATTTTTAAAAGAAACAGTCAAATAAGGAAAATTAAATTAACAATTAAAAATTATAATTAAAAAATGAAGTGTGAACTTATCATTTAAAATGAAGATAAAAATAATATCCAAAATTCTTATTTTTTTTTAATTATTTACAACTAAGAAAAAGAACTGCGGCTATTTAAGAAAATAATAATTAATTAACAATTGAATAGAAAACCACTTGAACAAATATCAGTTTATCATTTTATAGGATATAGTAAACAAAATGAATTTATATTTCAAAAAATAAACTATATACAAATTACTTCAATCAATCCCAAGGATTATTTAAAAAACAATTGATATCATTCAAAAACAATGAAAAAAAATTGCTCCACTTTCGTATTCCTACGGCGAAATCGGACTTGCAGTAGCGATTGTCATTGGTGCGCAACGCGTGCACTCTTGACGTAGACAATGAAACACACAGTGTTATCCGTGCATCATATATTGCATCGCACGTGCTTTAAAGATAGACGCAGAAATCGATTTCGCCAAAGAAAATCTCTTTAAAAATTATTTACGCTGAAATACCTTCTAAATTATGATATGTAAACTTTTAAAACAATTCTTACCTGATAAAAAGACTTCAGTCCTGAAGTTCTTGACTTGCGCGATGCAAAATTTCAGCACTTTGCAATGGCGTAGTATCGACAACGTTATATAATTAATTGCGCGCGCTCTATTTTCAACTTTCTTCGCGAGAATCAAATGTCCGATTCAAATATTGTTTCCAATACATAAAGACGAGACCTCATTTGGTATAAGTGTATCTGCCATATTTTCCTTTTAGCTCTTATCAAAAACCACAGTTGTTTGTTGCAATAATTTTTGTAAGTCACCCAACCTGAGGCGAGTACTCCACGGAGACTCAGGATGGGCTTCAGCACATATGACCTGGTGCATTGAACGTCATGATGTTCTTTCACTCGGGAAACCTCGGGTGTTTCCGTGCGCAGTCTCCGGTTAGAACTACCTATATACAAGTTAGACCCGAGCACATACCAGATACATATCGCGCGGAGTTTAAATTATGACTTTAGCGTGTAAATTATATACTTTTCAGGTTTCAGTTTATGAATTAGTTTTTTCTGATTTTTCGCATGAGAAATACAAGACTAGACATATTGTTTTTCCTAACTTAGTTAAGTTTTGACAATTAATCAGATTTCCTGAATCTCTAAATAGAAATGTGACATCAGTATTCCCAGATTCAAAGTATTGACATATTTTGTTGGTTGCTTTCGATTTCGTTTCGTTCGATTTCGCTACACGACATCAATTTCTAATCAGCATTCCCAAAAAAACAATTTTTGCATCAACTATTTTTAATTTTGAAAATTTGATGTCATACTTGTGATATGCGGGACGAAAACCAAATGAAAATTTGCGTTTTGATCCGAAATTGTGAATTTCTAATTTATCGCATGAAACTCTGATTCCAAGACATTGAAAATGACATACAATAAAAAAATGTAGTATTGTTTCTAATATTTGAAATTTCACATGAAATATGTATAAATTAAGTTTTTTAACTGACTTAAATTTTGTAATATACATTACTTTTCGTTTTAAAGTACATCACATTAGATTTCCAATTTGTTATTGCTCAGTACTATATATTTCTTACCGTATCTTCCTGTATAGCCGCATTCATGTAAACAAATTTCAAAAATATACTTTCATGTTTAAAAATGCCGTGAATTAATTTAAATCTTGCGAATTATTAGCACACCTAACCTAACATGCTTTAAGATAATAAGATTAAGATAATAATAATAATACTAATAATACTACGAATAATAATAAAAATAATAATTTTGTTTTTACAACATATCAGCTTGAGGTAAATAAATATATTGTTTATTTCAATAAATGCTACTTAGAAATAAATAATTTTTTAATCTCAATAGTTCACTTGCTATTTATGAATCAAACGCTTACTTGAATCAAGCATATATTTTACTTGAAAATACATTTTTTTTTTAGAACACTGAATGACAAAATATCACTTTTTATTGTTTGCCTTTGATATGCGATAGTGTGATTTCATTCCCGAAGTATTTAATGGTGCTGAAAACGATGTAGCTTTCAGAATTTTCCTATCACGTGGCATTTTATAGAAATATTATGTTAAACTTGTACAAATTGGTGTCTTTGACCATATTTATCGCTTTTTAGTGTCGAACATCCATCTTTTATTCTTTGTAGCATTAATGTTTATTTTGATTTTGAGATGTCTTTCACCTCGATTAGATGATTCAACAGCTTATATTCTAAGAAACGCAAAAATAATGGTATAAAATACCATAGCAACTTATCATTACAAACATAAGGAATTATTCGATTTGATATAGAATTATTTTATTGAGATTTTTAAGTTTACTGATTTATGAATACTACAAACGTCAAAATTATTATAAACAAAATGATGGATCCAAACATGATGACCTGAATAGCGAAATATCCAAAAGGAAAATCTTTTAAATCGATATACAAATCTGAAATATATTTGTTAAGAATTAAAAATGTCGAATGACATTTATCGAACAAGAAGGTACGTTATAATGTCTGCGCATCCGCCATTTTGAATTTCGAAAAAATCATTTCGAAAATGGATGTCCAAATCATGAAGAACAATAGCATCCAACTATAATGTTCGCAAATCATACCAAATATGAAGATGTTAATAAAAATATTTGAACCTAATGTTTTTTCTAACGAAAAATCGGTATGAAATACTGCTGCGTTTCGTTTACATTCCTTACAAAGTATAAAGAGTCACATTATTAATATTATGCAGATAAAAATATATCTCTTTGATGTGGCACAAATGAAATAAATTAAAAAAAAAAAAAAAAAAAAAAAAAATACTTCGGAAATAGTACTGCGCTTGTCGTAGAAAATTTCTCTTTACCCTAATAAAATTCGTGATGTCGTGATAAACGGAAATTTTGTCACATTTAACCTCTTGTTTCTGGGATATACGACGTGATAGGAAACATCTGGGAGCATCATTTTCTTTTTCAGAATCAAAAAATACTTTAGAAATTACACTTCGCTTGTCTACAGCAAAATCAACGTCGGCCAGTGCAATTACGCACACATGTATATTTTAAAATTTATTTTGTACATTTTAATATGTAATTTTTAATAATCGATTAGTGTTAGATTGGGCAAAAATCGACAATTCAAATAATTATTACAAAGAATTAATGTTTTTTGTATCTTTTGTTTCAAAGCTGATTTTCTTTTACATATTTATTTAGTGTTTTCTTGATTCATACCCCATACAGTGAGGAGCTCCCGAGAAGCTCCTCGGGACAAAAAACGGACATTTGGACGTCCTCGGGAGCTCCTCAGGGCATCCCGGGACGGATTGTGCTGTATGGGACGGTCTAACAAAAACAGGTTTTTACTTAGTTTACGTTTGTTTGTATTTATTTATACTATAAATAACGAATATTGAATGAATAATTATCCCTCTACTTTCATAAGCATCACCCTTTTCGTAATAATCATCGATAAGAATTATCAAAGTTTTTCTTTTCAGTTGTTTTTTCACCCTTTGCGCTCTCTCGAAACACGTAAAAATATTTTAAAAAGTACCTGCGTAAGAAGAATCGATGACAATACTAATTCCGTCTCTTGTTGGTCTTTGACGATGTCCGCATTTTCGTTCATACCGAAAATGCTAGGACTAGCGATCATCGGCATGGTTTTGGCATATTCCATAAATTGTGCGTGTTCCTTCACTTTCGGTATATAATAAAGGCGAGACGAGTCGAAGTAATGTTCACCAAGAACGGATGGCTGATAATATTGGGCCAAGATCGTGACAAGGGTACGACGGTCCCATTCGTCGGTAACGCGACCTCCGTAATTGCATTCGCCTGGACAAACGAGAAATGCAATTATTTCACGCACATCGACACTGATGCCGCGGTCATTCATTACACTGTGTGGACCGTTGCACGCGCTTGCATTCCTAATTAACATTCTGCAAAGGTGAATTAAACCCGAAGCTATTTCGGAATTATTTACTTTACGTTTTATTAATTTTAATTGATTTACATGGAGACTATCCGGTACAATAATAAAGTACAATTTATTTGTTGCCAGTAAACAATGAAAAATATAAGATTCAATTGTAATTGTTAAATGAAAGATGAAGTAAATTGGTTTTCAATGACCGATGTAAGTAAGGTATAAGCTCTAACACGATCGATAAAAGGACAAGACTCACCCGTGAGATACTTGAGCGCTTCGAATTGGACATCTGTGTATTGATCGAGGAACATTTTCAATTGTAATACACTGATCCGAAGGTCAGTTTCATTGAACTCGTACGGATTGTTCCACCCAACCGGCCCAAACTTTCGCCTTTCCTGTACTACCGCGTGGAAAAAGCAAAGTGCGAAGAGAAGCTTCTTGAAGTTCTCCGTCTGCTTCGATGCTTCAAAGAATTCTGGGTCCGATATCGGGTCCTAAACATTTTTAATTCACTGATAATCTTTTCAAACCTCTTAACATTTTACCAAAACATTGGTTCTAACTGCGACTGACAATGAATGCCTTATCGAAACTATTTTAAAACGTTTTCAATTGAAAACTTGATAATAAATGGTTTATTCACCGACAGGTACGAACGAATGATGTTGGATCTCAATCCTTTTGGTGGTTCGTTCGTCATTTTGATCCCATCCTGGAGAACGCTGACCGGAAAATGTTCCGCCGGATAACTCGTCAACCAAAGTCGAAAATCGGGATGAACAGTTTCGGGTGTCAACTCTTCGCAAATCTACAATAATATCTACAGTAATATATCGCAAATCTCCAATGATATCTACAATAATATATAAATCTATAACAATAAAATAATATTTTTGTTGATTTTTCACTTGTTGACTTTTCACATCTTTTAAAGGTCTGATCATTCCAAGGCTCTATAATCACTCTTGTTCTGACAAAGCATTCGATTCCCCTGTCCCCTAATGTATGCGTACCTTTTCTAAAGTTCCCATCCAGCTCTTGGCCAAATGACAGTTCTGCAGTACGACCCAGGTGCCGTTCTTCACCCCTTCATCAATCAGTTGCACGGCAATAGGTCCCTGACCTTGCCCCAGCGATAGGGAAAACAATCGGTTCGCGCCGAAGCCCTGATCGTCGGCGAATTTCAACAATACCGCTGTCGGGTCAGCCCCCGGGGTCAATACGAAGATCAACGGTGCGCAGCAGTAGGAATCCGCATAGGAAGACATCAAATCAAACGGCGGTGGTTCTATGTACGGTTTTCCCAATTCAACTGCGCGGAAATTGCCGTGTATCCATTAGTCTCGTGGAAAAAGACGAAACAACGACAGAGAGATTGAGAGAGAGAGAGAGAGATAGATAGACAGAGCGCACACCGCGAACAGTGTGCTTTTTCCAGGAGGATCTTAGATCTTGTTTACAGTGCTTATTCGCAACTAACGACTGTCCCGGGGTCGCTCGATTTATCACTCACGGTAAAAAGCTTCCGAGGAATTGCCATGCCGGAAGATTGCCTTTATTTCCGCGAAAAAAGGCAGGTTACGCTTGGAATATAGAGGCAAGATTAAAGCGGATAAATAGAAATTTGCAGAAGTGATTTACAACCAGGGGAAAGCTCTTAGAGTTAAGTAAAATGGTGATAAGTTCGAAGACTAATTTCATTTTGATTAGGTGAATTTGTGGAAATTAAATGCTAAAAGCGATGCTAATCTCATTGTTAATACTTACCTTCGACGAATTTTTGAATGGCTGGGATGACTTTGTCGAAGCGAAGACATCGGAGAACGAGCATTTTTTCGAAATCGGAAAGTTTATTGAATGGAGCAGGGAAGTTCAGCGTGTGAGGCTCCCTGTGGTCGAAGATGCCTTTCCATTTTTTCGGGTTACTTGAAAATTCTTCTTTGATTCCCTGGACAAGCAATTATTTTTGACGACGTTTAATACCAGAACTCATCACAAGTTGAATACATACCTTTGGTATAAAAATTATTACCTCAAAACCTGCTATTTCGTCCAGCCGACAAATTTCGTCCCAAGATTTGTCGGGAAGCCAATCTGTTGGGTTAGCATGTGGATTGTCAAGGCCAACGCCGCCAGTGAGGAAGAACAGCCATTGGGTGGCAGACATTTTTCCTTGCTTGTTAAGGAGATTGACAGAAAGTATCAGCGAGAAAAGGAGCTTGTCTTTCTCGAATAGAGATCGGCAAATATTAACGTAGAGAGAGTACGTGAAGGCTTTCGTCAAATCCCTCAGTCGCTGTTGAATGTCTTCAACAGGTGCTGTATTGTCGATTGTACCTTTGAAGAGGTTCACGAACCACACCAATGAATATTGATACATCGGATCAATATTCGCAAGAACGGCTTAAAAAGTTAAAATTTTTTTTACACTTAGATTTGAATCGTAATTATAATAAAACATTGTTTCTTTCGTTTACCAATGGTGAAGAAAAGAACTGCACTGTAAACAGCAATAGCTGTATATTGCAATCGCGCGTCATCGATGGACTTTTCGGTGATTTCGGCCGATGCTTGTTTTGCTTCAATTTCATTAGAAAGCGTCTTTGATGAACTAAGTACACCAATTGCCGTCTGATCCTCCAGAATATTTTCATCCGACGTCGACAGGACTTCCAATATCTTATCCTCGATCTCTTTCAACATTCTTTTAAAAAGGGAATACATTTTTCTTAAAAGTAATCGATGTACAGATATTTGTTAAAGAGTCTTATTCTTACCTTTTGTTTTCTGCACCTTGAACGATGAGCTGATTCTTCTCTGACTCAAGATCTGGTCTTTCCTTCGCGACTACAATTCCCAAAAGTTGATCTTCCAATCCTGTCGGTGTAATCATGAAATTCAAAAGCGTCACTTTCACAGCGACTTCAGGTAAATAATGCGGATTCGTTAATTTCGTGGTTATGTACAGCCTGAACTTGTTGTTGTACTCAACGATAGAATCACCGAGTTTAATGCACCACGCCCCACCCGATTTGAACGTTTGCTTCAACAGCAACGGCTCTAAAGCAGCCTCGAGATCCTCGCCTACATTTTCTAAAAGTACTGGCTGACCGAACTGAATGGCATTTTCCAAAGTTCTCATGTAATCCGCTTGGGTCAGTCTGATGACGTTAATATTCGACGCCTTTTCCATATTTTTTATCCATTTATTCGCCTGACCTTGAGGATCAATCATTAGCGGCCAACGTCTCGAATTCATTACGATGATTGCGTTATCCACGCTGTATAAATCGCTCGGTAATCCAAAGATGTTCCACGATCTTATCAAGACTGGATCTCCCAGCATTTGGGTCAATTGGTAATCGTGCGTGCAGACTACTTTCAATCTGGAACACACTTTAATCCAGTGCTCGACTTGTTTATGCCTAAAAGGCATTGTAAACACTCCGAGGTAGGCGACAATTCCCGCCCCGATAATGACATCGCCAGTTAGCTTGAAATAAAGTAGTCCCAGTGTCTTGGCAGTTTCAGACCATCTAGTGTATTCCCCTCCCAAGCCGCCGATCAGCTCTTCTGCTCGTTGAAGTTTTTCTTCGCATTCGGCCACTTCGTCTAACATCGCCTGGTATTCACGTTTTCGCTTTTCTAGAGTAACTTCCAAAGCGGCCAATTTATCCTGTACCGCCTTTAATTGGGCTCGTTTGATGGCTAGCTTATTCAAAGCTTCGTTGTAAAGAGCGTCAGCTTTGGCTAGTGCCACCTTTTTCGGTGCTACGACTTTCGCAACCTTGTCGTACTCAGAGAGTGCAAACACCCACCTGCACAAGCCTTCGCAAGCGGTCGAAGCATTTCTAATTTTATCGGGATCGAAATTTGGATTGGTGAGAACTGACATGCGGATCTTGTGCATGATCTTCTCCGGTATGTTATCTTTATCGAAAAGTAGAAGGCCTTCTAAGAATTTCATGTCGCTGAGTAACCTCAATGACGGCTTCCAATAATCGTCCACCATTCGGCCATTTTCATCTTGAACTCGATCTGGTTTAGCGTCCTGAGCAATAGTGAAGAAATACATTTTAAGCTTGTGATACTTGAGCTATCTTGAATATGATGTCGTTAATAAGATCTTTACTAACTTTCAAAATGCAAACGGCTTCCATCACCAGTTTAACACCAGCAGGAGGATTCTTCATCGCCTTTACAATTCCAATATCCTGAGGTGTCAAAGTATTGAGAGCAGCATTGGCTGCGTTGAGGATTGGCATTACAAGTTGTAAATCAGCATCACATTCCGAACGAATTGCATCTGCGTCAGCTGCGACCACCTACAAACATACAAGACATTTCTCAGAATATGTCGGTATGATCTCTTACAAATATTTTTTACAAAAATTAAAAGTAATTACCATTGCAGCTTCTTCATCTTGTTTCACTACTTGTTCTATAGCTGCTACTTCCAGATTTTCTTTCTCAATATTCAGCAGCATTTTCTCAACATCTTTCGCTGCATCGACGAGTTTCGGCTGCAGGGCCACCAATGTTTGCTGCATTTTTCCCACCTGCTTATGTGTTCCGTCGAGTTTCTCCAAGCCCGCTTCGTACCTCTTCTTTCCGGCTATAACGGATTTCCTTTTCTTATCCAACAACTGCTTAAAAGTGTTGATTAATTCCAGGTACGAGGTCGGCGTAACGTAATTATGCCGTCCAGCTCTTTGCAAAAATTCTTTAGACAATTCTTGGGTAGATATATGAAAAATCTGACACATCTCGATACAAGCATCCCTTTCTTTAGAATCTAAGTTGATCTCTCCTAAAAACTTAGTTGCTACCGCTAGCAAGGCATCGCTTGGCCATGGCTGAAGCCAGTCGATCGTGCAACAATTGACCAGTGCCAGAAATTTGCGAATTCGCATCCGGAAGTTATCGCCTATCGGTGACATAGCCACTACAATGTGCAATTGATCCCTAACAATTTGGATGAAGAAATTGAAAAGTGCGATTGGACTGCCATCTGTCTGAAGAGCTTTTTCGCGTTGCCTATCAATTTGTCGCATCTTCTCGCAGATCTCGGCCTTTTCGTCAGCTGGAAAGAGATTGGGAACCTCACCAGCATTCAACAAATTGCTGATGTCTTCCAAGAAAGATTCCTCTTTAATTTGCACATCACTGAAAAGAAAAACGGTGTGCAGCTCGCTACTCGCAGTTCGTCGCAGAAAGTTCTTGAGGTCGTCGTGCCACTCGTGGACTCCGTAATTCTTCGATATTTCGACTTGGAAAACTTCATAATCGGAGATGTGAGAGGCTAGACGAGTCAAAGATTGACGACCGGAACCACCGACCCCAACGAGAAGAGCATGACTTCGTGGTTGCATCAAAATTCGGCACAACTTTGACAAATGTTCGACTGCGAATCTGAAAAATAATGAATTATAACTACGATTGAAACTATTTATGATGTCGTGAACTGTTTCGTTTTCCTTTCAAATTTTGTTTAAGATGTAATTGATTTCTGCTCTTTGGAGAACACTAGACAATTTACGATCAAAATTAAATGATGATTCTACCTGAAAAGTACAAGGTTCATAGGTTTCTTAGACATCGAATTGTACTCCCCTAGATATTGGTCAACGACATCTGCAAGTTCATCTAAATCTGGCACTTCCTTGTAGAATTTCGTATCCGCCAAAGGATCTTGAAAATCGCAGTAGACTAAATTTCTTAACTCGGTAATCGTAACCTGTATCAATTAAACATTTCATAAAATATATAAGGTAAACGGTGTTAAAAAAAAAGAGTTATTAAAGTCGAGTTTATGTAAAATAATAATGAACAATTTGATTTTTTCCCGGGTGATTCGATTCATATCTGATAGATGAATTACACATTAACCTGGTAGAAATCGGAGTGTAAGCAAAATGACAAAAACAATATTTTTTCATTCCATACAATATATATATATATATATATATATATATATATTGTATACATATAATTATATCTATAATTTATATTATAATTATATATCTATATATAATCTGTATATAATATAATTTATATATCTATAATTTATAACTCTTAGAATATAAAACGATTTAAATTTTAGGCTCTTTCTTTCAATTTCTCCAGGTTCTAATCCTCCCCTTATAGTTACTATAGAACATCCCTGTAAACTCGGACGACTGTAATATTGATTAAACTTCTTTTTCATAACACTTTAACTTTCAAAAATGTACTTCGTACATGTAAAGTAACGATGTTCACATTATTTTCTACAGTATTACTAAACATCAATAGTTAAAAGTTTCCTGGATTTGGCCATTTATGCCGTGTCAGAATATACAGATAAAATTCATATTGTACTAAAGGGAAAATTCTACTTCATTAACGATATAGTAATAGAATATCTTTGAATGTACAAGGGTCCATTTGCGTTACTCTTTGTGCACATTTCATCATACATGCCGATTTCTGCAGGGGTTAAGCTTACTGTCAAGCTGTCGGCGTCTCTGAAGTCAGCGAAGAGCTCATCCATCTGTGCATCCATATCAGATTTGAGGACTTTTCTGATCAGCCCCACAAGCCAAGCGATATCGCCATCGTCCACCAGACGATCTCCGTACACGCGGAGTACTTCGTGTACCCAAAGACGTTTTACTCCATCCTTGATTTTTTGAAGAATGGTTTGAAATGATTACCGTACAGTTTCGAATTAAACTTATTCATATAGACAATCATAAAATTATTTGAGAAGAAATGTTTCGTCAAATGTCATGTGATACAAATATAAATATATATATAAAATTTACCATATCATTAACAATCTCCGGTCTCGACAGCAATACTCCCTGTATAACCCTCGAAAAGTCACGAAGATTAAATAGGTAATGCGACTTTGCTGGCGTTGGTAAAAGATTCTTTAAGGTCTCCTTATACACCTTCAGGGTTCCATAAACTACATGATCGATGGCAGGAAATAACTCTCTATTGAATTCCTTCGTGTGAAAATGCCAGAACATGATTTTGGTAAATATGGTGACCATGACATCGTCAACGAACTCGGAGATACTTAAAGTGAAGAAATGCCTCTTGAATCTTGGCGTCACGTCTTTGCCGCTAGATGGCGGACCCATAGCACAAATTGGCTGACAATCAATCAGTTTTAAGGGTACGCAATCCTTTCGATTGTACCAAGTGGCGTGATCCAACCATTGGCGAAGCAACTCGATAGGTGGTTGCGCTCCGTATTCCTCTTTCAGTGGCATCGAGAGGTCGTCGATAAATATTACCCAGTATTTGTCGGGTGGAGCGCCATAAACACCCTTCCTCCTTTTGTCCATCTTACTCATGATTATATCTTGCGTTTGATTCGCCGTCGTTTGCGCCGAGAAGGTCACGAAAAGCGGTTTATATACCGTGGGATTATTTCGCTTGAGAAGAAAATCCATTATGTAAACGGATTTTCCAGTGCCAGTGGGCCCGACAAGGAGCACGGGTTTTTGGTGACAGACGAGCAGCTTAAAAAGATGAAAGTATCGGACGGTTTCCACGGTGGAGACGATAATTTGATTTACGGGCATGTCGGCGGGAATCGGCGGATCGTTCAATAAATCGTCGGACCAAAGTTTCCATTTGCCTTTACCTTCTCGAGTATATTTGTAATCGTAGACAAGGCCATTTGGAGGGATCATCGTAACATAAGGCTTGCGAGGCGAGTTTGCTAATTTGTCGGGTAAACTAAATTGAACTGTCACCCCCACCGGGAATTCCCGCTCCATTAGAGCACGGAACAGAATGCTGAACCATTCGCGATAGTTTACAAGTAGAGTTCCGCCGAGGGCCCAAATACAAGAGAAGAAGAAACATCCCTATTGAAAAGACATTTATTTTGAACATTGTCTTTCCCAATTTCAAGTTCATTTTAATATTAGTGATACAAATTCTACGGTTATACTCAAGTTAATATAAGTGGTGAAATCATACCTCCATTTGGGCTCTCATATCTAAATCCGATATTCCTTGCGCGCGATTCGGCACTCGAAAATCATCGAGGAAGGTATCAAATAGATACATGACCGATCTCACTAAATTTGAATCTGGCATATATATCATTTCCTGAAAACCAAATATAGTTGTTATCTTTACAATTAGAACTCCAATTCCAAGACGAACATTTCGAATTAAATCTACATTGTTATAAGAATTGAAATGTTTTACTCGTTACACGTGGAAAAATCAAAATTTTCGGTTTTAATCCGCCATTTTTTTTATTGTCATTTTGAAGTTTATAAGCCGCGGCTGAAGAATTTTCACTTTTTATTAATAATAATAACAATAATAATAAAAATAATAATAATAATTTTGATGTAAAATTGTTGATTAAAAAAAAAATTGTTTTGGTCGATAAATTCGATTATTTGTTAAATAATTGAACGTATCTTCGTCGGCTACCATTTTTTTTTTTAATTTTAACCGCATAATCGTAAAGTACAATATATTTGATATTAAAAATAATAACTTAATGGGTTAAGAAAGATGAAAGAAATGAAAGAATAATGAAAGAATTGTACTCACTTTCGCACCACATCGGCGAATTAAATACAATAGCGCAGGGCAAAACCGCAAAAACATGTCTCTCAAATGATTTTTGATATGATCGCTTAAAATAGTTGGTAATGTATTCATCCAAGACGTTAATAATGGTTCCCAACCAAGAGATACGGGTTCCATATAAATCATGCCACACCGCGAAACTGTCGCCGGAGAAGCCACCTAATTATAAAATGTTTCGATAATCAATTAGATATTAATGATATATTTAAAATAAACACTTTTCAAAAACGAGACATTTTTATGCATTATTATTATTATATTTTTGTTTCTTTAATAAATAAACCACGCCATTAAGTGAAGTATATTACTTCTAGATGGCTTATACGAACCTCCAAGTCCATTGGCTCGAAAACGAGATTCGTCGTGGGCGCTAATTGTATAATCTCCCCAGACATTAAGCAGAGCTTTTTGTTGTCGTCCAATACCGTGTTCATATTCTCGATCCAAATAGCATCTACCGGACCGTCGAAAATCAGCCATTTCCTATTATCATTAGTGGACGAGGCGAAAGCCCTGTAATTCACCGCTAAAACCCCGTCGCTCCACTCGTGGGAAGCTGGATCGAACTGGCCGTAGAGTTGCCCCATCGTAATCGCCTTTGGGTTGATAACCGTAATCTCCACGCGATGTTCCTCCATCAAGCCTCGTTCTTCGCACATTGCCAAACAATCCGCCAACATCCGATACGCAGAGGTCTTCCCGCCAAAGGGCAAACCGACGATCATAAATCCATGCCTGACGATCATCATCTCGTAGATCTGTTGAACTTTTTCCAAAAAGAAATCCGTGCATTGCAAATTCGCTTTTTCGCAAGCTTCCATGGTGCAGGCATTAATGTGCGTATAGTCCGGTACAGGAAGTACAACTCCGGGGAAAAGATCGGAAGCGATTCCACGGAAGAGCGGAAGGTCTTGACTTAAGAATTTGGGTAAATTGACGTCATTGATGCTCCTCAGCAAGAGAATGTCTTCGGACTCTTTCGGATACTTGAGTTTCAGATTACCAGCAGCCGTAAGAACGGATTTTACCGCTCTCATGCCGTAATCGTAATGCCGTTGGCTGCTGAGCTGCTCCGAGCACAGTTTGTAAGCAGTAACGATTTTCACGGCTAATGGCCGTCCATTGTAGAATCCGAATGAATATAGCGTATTTTCCGAAATTAATGCGTAATCGGGTACCATCATGGCCACTGATCTGAAGAGAGCTTTGAGATTATCCGGCAATTCCGAACGACCGGCGTAGCCTGGATTCATGGTGATGAAAACCGCACAACTCGGATCCAGGTAAATTTCGGTGCCTTCGAAAAGAATTTTTTCCGTTCCAGCATTGATGCCCCGCTGGATCGTCAAAATTTGCTGAGCAACGACGGAAAGTACTTCCAGGTCGATTCGATTGAACTCGTCGAAACAGGACCAGGCGCCACACGACGCCAGACCTTTGAAGAATTTTCCGAGAGCGATGTAGTCAAGCCCATCGGAGCAATTGAAGACTACGCATTGTTTGGCGACCGCTTTGGCGAGATCTTTAGTCGTTTCTGTTTTGCCAGTTCCAGCTGGACCTTCTGGAGCTCCGCCGAGATTGAGATTGAGCGCGCCGAAAAGAGTTCTGTAGCAGCGATCCGTTAGTGGCGTTATAACTAGACGACCACTATTGCCTAGATACTCGTATCCGTAGCGTAGGAAAGAGTTGATCATGTATGTCATCATGTTGTCTTCCTGAAGTCATCGTGCAGATTTATATCATATTCGTGGTTTAAAAAATATAACATTTGTTGACATTTAATAGAGTTGTCATAGGAAACTGATTAATGGGCGAAAATAATGCCTATACATACCTGCCAATAGTATCTAAGTTGCGAGAGCCATCTGAAATCGTTGTTGGATGTTATTTTGTGTGCACAAAGTTCCACGAGTACGTCCCTTCCATGTACATCCAGCGTGACTAAAGCCTCTGTAACAATACATAAGAGATTTAGTGCAATTTTGAACACTTCAATGAAGAATAAAATGCTTAATACCCAGAGTAATTCGATTTTGTTTCGACAGCTTTCCTCGAATCAACAAAATGACTGCGTTCAGCTCATCTCGACATTGTTGAAGATACTTCTCCAATGAGGCCACACCTATTGGTATCGCCTCTTCTATTTGCAGCGTCCAGTACAATTGACCGACGCTGAGGACAGTTTGGCCAGGCCAGTGCAAAACCCAGGAGGTTCTTGGATTAAGCGGATAAGCTTCTATAGCGCCGAATACTTTACTCTTGATACTCTTCCGCATGTCAGCTTCCAACTCGACGAGCCATTTTTCGACCTGTCCTCGAGCAGCAACGGTCGAAATGACATCGTCGAGTTCGACGACCTCACCTTCTGCAGATTTCATAGCAAGAACGTTGAGATCGTCGTCGAAATTGAGGCGAGCAATTCCTTCGAAACATTTCTTCAAATGAGGCTGAACCCTGAGACGACAAATGTTACGGTTCTTCCTCGTACCTATAGTTGGGACAATTTTCCTGCGAGTACTTACCGAGTAGGATCTTTCGTTTCTGATAAGATTTCCAACAATTCGTCGTTGGAGAGGAAGAAAAATCTGGGGAAGAAGAGTCTCTTCTTTTCCAAATAATCGTTCAAGCCCTTCTGGATTAAATCCAGCAACGCCGCGCTCTTCTTCAAACGTTCCAGCATTTTATCAATTTCGATAACGGAGAGCACGAGCGGATCGGCGTTGACCAACTTCATAATATCCTTCCACATCTTGTCAACAAATGTAAATCGTCGACCCTCTTCCGGCATTTGCTGTTGGATGTCCGGAGAAGAAAAGATTGGCTCTAGGTACATCCAAATTCCCTGGACCGACAGCCACTGGTCCAGGATGTCTTGAAGTAAAACGAGTTTTGTTTCCCATTTACTAAAACAAAGTGAAATGTAGTCGTTGCACTTTTTCTTTTTTTTTTTTTTTTTGTTCGGTGCTAAAAATAAACTAATTTACATTATCTGCGCTTCGAATGGCTTGATATAAGCAGAATTCTTCATCGTCATTACTTTAGTGATATGATCATCTAGCATCACTTGAATTTCATCGACGCCCGCTACTATGAACGTTGAACTATCCTTGTACGGATTGATGGTGAAGTACATGCTTTGCCAATCATTCTCCAGTTTTGCAATGTTCTTCTCCAAAGTACTTTCTTTACTGGCCGCTTCCGATATACCCTCAAACATCGATATATAGTCGTCCAGATGCATTTCGATAATTTTTCCAAGAGTCAATTCCGTGTCGAACTTAATTGGGTAATGAATAATTTCCGAAATCTGCTCCCAATGTCGAGCTTTCATTCCCGGATTGCCTAGCGTCAGTACCACTGGAAGGTGCTGTTTGAAACCTTCGATTCTCTCGCACACCATGGAGGCGAGCTTTTTCGTTTCCGGTTCTTGGAAACTTTTTTCCAACTTGTATAAATTCCTGTAAAGTTTAGAAAAATGTAAGAAATTATTCCATTGTAATGGATAACATCTGCTTACAACATATAAAATCACTACCTTGTAGAACTTGAGGTACGCGAAAAAAGATAATTTTGATATTAAAAAGTGAAAATGATAAAAGTATCGAGTATTACTTATAAGCAACGGCGACATCGTTTTCAATATCTTCAGGCTCGTAACTACCAATAGTGGAGGTCAACCATTTGTCGTGTTTCGTCATAAAGTCGCAAGCACCATCAAAGAACTTCCTATAAGGAGTAATACGATCCGCAATTTTTTTCCTTTTCGGATATTCCGTAGTTTCCCAGCCAAACGCGATTTCTTCCTCATTGAACCTATCGATTTTTTCCATCGCCACCATCAGCCGGAGCTCGAGGTTTTGCGCCTTCTTCTGGTAACGATACATTTCGCCAAAGTCGCCCCAGTATTGGATCTCTTCTACTTGTTTTTCATAGAAGTCAAGCTCATCTTCGAACTTTTGATATTTCACTGAAATACGTCGTTCATTAACGCATTAATAAAGTTCAATGTGCAATCACGTTATGTCACGTTCTTTTTGTAAAATTTTCATTAATATTAAGGGAATTGTTACTAAAATGCTCATACAAATGATACAGGTTCTTTTTAAACTTTAATTAAAGTATATATATATGAAACCTTTTGGATTTAATACAAGTCGGCATCTAGGGGTTGATTTTCCCAAGTTTCATTTTTAATACGATTCGGATGTATGTAATAGACGTATTTGGATGCTGACCAGAATAAAATGTAGTGTGAATGATTTAAACAATGATAACTGTTCTGTTTACCAAAAAAATCTAATTTATGATCAACAAACCTAAAAATCTCTTAGAGATAATGTTTAAAAAAAGGAAACTACAATTTTTCAGAAATTCAGTTGCTAATTGGAACTGTTTCTAAAATTACATTTTTGAACAATAATTTCAGATTTGTAATCAATGACCTAACCAACCCCTATAGATTCTATATTTTATAAAAATCGACGAATTTTTAAAGAACAAGCATGCCACATTTGATCTGCCATTTTGAATTTTAAAATGTAGACATTCAATTTGGTAGAGTTGATTCTACGATTAAACGTTATAAAGCTCAATAAAATTGTGACAAGTTTGCACAGTCGAGTAACAATTACCTTAATACTCCAATAAGATGTGGATATTTAAGGTAAGGTATTTTAAAATGTCAAAATTGATAGGAATGTTTACTTTTTAACGTCTCCTGAAATTCTATAAGTTTATTATCCATTATAATTCTATGCTCTTCCAAGACGTGTGGAATACGATGAAACCATTGAAACGCAATGCTGTTTGTATGGATCTCACTTTCCGATAAAACCCAATAATCTACAAGGAACATGACGTAGTCTATAATTTCGAGGAGCTTCACCTCCATTTCCTTCAGAACACCGTCTTCGACTTTCCTTATGTAACTGACGAGTTCCATCAGCATCGGCGTATTTGGTGGAGGACTCAGAGCCTTATCGGCGATCCATTGATATTGGTCACCGATGCTTTCGGAAAAAGTTTTATTTTCAAATCGTTATTAACTCGATTTTTTATACTTTTGGTAAAAATATTTAAAGGGATATATTCCACAGGGTGGTCCACGCAGCTTTCCTTAGGATATTTCATGTTATGATACAATAGGTGGTATGTATGATAGAGGATAGTGTTCTTGTCAATGGCAGACCCTCATAATGTAGCATTTTTCTGTTAAAAATAGTCTGCTAATTTTATTGCCGTTAATACGGGAAATAGGGGTCTTATGACAGTATGACGCAGAACACCCTTTGAATATATATAATTACAAATATAAAAATACATTTTTGAAATGTCTCTTAAGACATTTTCTTATATAAAATTTTCGTTTGGGTATTATGTTACTCACGACTTAGCTTTCGCCTGATAAATCGAAACCACGCGAGTAGTAAGCATTTTCTTCATCGTTTTCACATTTTCGACGATCATATCTATAAAATCGTGGCAGGAAATTTCGAATAAATATGAAATTTTCGTTTTCTCATTATCTACCAAAATTTGCACGGCGAGATTGTGGTAAAAGGCAATTTGTTGTTGGTACTCCTCGAATGTCCGTTTCTCATCCGCCAAAAAGTCTTGAACTTTTTTCTGTTCGGAATCGTTGTACAAGTTCTTGTAACTGAAATAACCATGGTGATTTTTTCGATAAATTTCACGGGGCTCTTAGAATGATAAGAATTTTGACCTCTGAGAAAGGACGTTAAGAAATTAACGAAATACCGTCGAAGTTCTTCCAAGAAAACGTCCGGCTCGACTTTTTGCTCTTCCATCAGGTCAGCGATCTGTTTCTTGTACTCCGAGATTATTTCACTCGACATCGTCGGCTGGAAGAACGTCGTTGATGCAAAAATCCCAGATAAGAAAGTCATTCACTAATTTCGACGAGAATCCGACGCACCTTGAGATATTCCATGGGTCCCACCCAATCCATGTAGAGTTGCGTCTCCAGCCGTGGAAAGCCCGTGATAGCCTCGCATATGGTGTCGATGACATTGCAAAAGACTTCTTTGAAAAAACGCACGTGAGGATCGAAGATCAAGTCCTTCGATTTTATCGCGACGTTTACTTTGTAGCCCACGTTTACCTTCTAAATTGTCAATTACACTGGTTTTAGCGTGTTACTAATCATAACAACTTTTTACCATAAATAAATTTTTCGTAAGCATCAAAAATACTAGTTTTTATATTACAAAAAAAAAAAAAAAAATTCGCATAGACATTTTAACATAAATAAGCCATGCATCGAAAGCACGTACAAACTCTAAAGGAATATGAGAACATATAAACGGAAATACTAAACATGAATTTCGACTCACGTATTTATTAACGATGTAGTCCATATATTCTTCTAGACTATTCAAGCCGATTTTAAGTAGCATAACTTCCATGAACATAGCGATGCAGTCGAAAAACGACCTAAAGCGTTTCGGATGGACAGGACTCGGAACGAGCTTCTTTCTGTTGTTCTGAATAAAATTTGTATTCATCAATAAACAAAGAATCTTATTAATATAGGACACTCATGTACAGCTGAAAATGAATTATAACGAAATTCAATAATAAATAGGAATAATCGCGA
Organism: Trichopria nigra; assembly: GCA_030522945.1. NCBI lineage: Eukaryota > Metazoa > Arthropoda > Insecta > Hymenoptera > Diapriidae > Trichopria > Trichopria nigra. Next base: position 13,553 of record JAPYZR010001176.1, on the reverse strand, counting down.
AGATTTATTTATATATATATATTTGCTATATTCGCAAAGTTTTACATACGAAGCCTGAAAGTCTGAAATTGAATATCGAGAATTAATTATTTTTATATCAAACATTCAAAGTCAATATCCCGAGTACCTGTAGAAAAATGTTTTGAATGCCATCGAACCAGTGTTCCATTAGATATTCTCGTCCCTTGTCGATTTGTGAAATGAGGGTGGTTTGAAACGCGATTAATTCCCAGCTCTCTCCATTTTTTTTTATCGCGTCAATATTAACCAATTTAAAGTATCTGAAAGTTAATTGGTACGTGTTCGATGAATAATGTCGATTAGATAAAATGCTATTGTAAATTCGCAACTTTTCCACTCACTCGAATCTCGTGCACCACTGATACAACGTCATAGTCATGCACGGATTAACGAGATGTAAATTTTCTCGAATTTGTTTTTCACGTCGTGGAAAAATCTGCTCCATATCTCGAGATAATTTGATGACTTCTTTTTTTTCATCTGTCATAGATTCCTATTTCGAGAATATTTCGAAATGTATTATGTGCTTTGAGTAACTTTGAACCTTTACTGAATTAACAATATTTAGAACTTGGTTCAAACTGCAAACGCATTCTTCTGATTATTCAAAATATAAAATACAGTATAGAATTACGTTTCCAATGACGAGGAAAGAAAGTGTATAGGAAAGAAAAAAAATTAGAGTAGCTTTTTTTCGAACAGGAAAAAGTTAGAATAGGGGAATTAATTAAAATAAGGGGTGCAACTGTATATGTTGAGGTTTTAATTGAAAACAATGATTGTGCAATTAACAAATAATGGATTATTACAAATTAAGTATTGTCAATCGAAACCTGTAACGACTTTTGTTCCATTGGATTTTCCAAAACAAATTCAACGATTGACTTCTTTATCATTATAGTAAATTCATTTTTCACTTCAGTGACGAGATTCCCCGTGGATTCGGGATACTTTTCCCTTAGCGCCTGGGGGACCATGTCGATTATTTTCTCGAACGTTTCCACCACAATCGGAGAGATACGTATTGTATCGACGCCGCTTCGAATGTAATTATAGTAACGTCCTATTCTTCGGTCATTATTCGGGTCGTAATCTTCTTCTTCCGATATTTCCGGCCTTACGACCAGGCCGACGATATACTTGCGGAAGTGCTCCTTTTTTTGGCGCTTCACCGAAATTGAGGTTTTACAAAACCGTTTGTCTCTTTCCATTACAACATGAGCATTGTTTTTTTTCGTTGCCAGCCAGGCGCAATCCGAAGAAGCCTCCAAGTCTGGCGGTAAGGAAAAGACAGGCGATATGACCATGTCTGTATTCACTTTCGAGAGCCTTAATGAACCTGTTGAGGATCTTTTCCGGACGTTAGGCAACAAAGTCTCTCGCAAAATCTCACTTTCGCTAAACATTTTTGAGGTTTTGCAATTAAATCCTGAAAGTATTCGTAATATTTTTAGAAATAATACATGCGACAATGTAGATTCATCAAATGTAGAGGTTTAAAGGCATGTGGGTATATATGAATGCTGTTCGGCGTCAGTATGAATTGTATTAGAAACTGATGGGGTGGAAATAGTACTGAGACTGGTTGAATATTCGGTCTAAACCTTTCTGCAGTATTTCTATGCTATTTCACACTCCGCGACATCGGTTAGGAGGAAGTAACGGTAGAGGTGTATCTCGAAACACCATCATCAAAAGAAAAGGTTTAATGAATCACGGTGTATTTCAAATGTATTTGAACCAACATAAATTTTTGTCTATATCATCGAATAATAAATATGTGTATATATTTTACTTTTAAAACGTTTTTATCAGTCTTTCCTTTTGTTAGGTTATGCAAGGATGTTCAATGTTACATTAAAACAAAAACAAAAATTTAGCATTGTTTAAGAAAAACTATACTTTTGATACAAAATTATTTCAACTTTTCTATCGACGAGTTGAAAAACTGATTACTGTATAAGGAACGTACCTTTACTTTGATGAAATTAGTAGAGGGAGTCGTCTACGTATCGAACAATGACAAGTGCAGACATTTGTCGTTGACGTCCATGTCAAACTTCAATAGCGTATTACAACGTACCGTATATCGCGTGGTTGCACTTTCTTGAACAAGAAATCTCACAATAGCACTACGAAATTCTGTTTTTCGATATACAGAAGATCTATCTATACATTTTTTTATTTACATATATATATGTGTCTATGTGCGTGTGTGTATATGGTTCACGACAATTCGCAATTCAAAATATAGTAATAGCGCGAACGTAAATGTGAATCCAATTGACTGCAGTTTCTAAGCAACACAATTGTGATCGATTCTCAACGAAATCATGCGCATGAAATAGGTTATCACTCCCTTTCTTATCTCAATAACACTTTCTAACATACCAATTCATTTCTAAATTACTGTGAAAAGGTACAATTACTCCGGAATATTTACGTCTGTGATGAGAACCCAACCGGCAACAAATGTCTTTAACGTTTTTGAAACGTTTCAGAAACGTTACACATATTTGGTGCCGGTTGGGAATAAGATATAATTTTTGAAACTGATGAATATTCAAAATATTTCTTTTCACGTTTCATATATATTATTTTTTGCAGGTCTTTTGCTATTGTCAAATTCGTATTCAGCGATCCCAAAAACCCCCGAGTAACAAGTTTCAAGCGCATAAAAGAAATTTTAAAAATTTAGTCCGCCATATCGGATCGGCCATTTTGAATTTCATAAATTCAATGTCAAATTCGTACTCAGCGACTCCAAAAACCCCCGAGTAACAAGTTTCAAGCGCATCCAAGAAATTTTAAAAAATTAGTCCGCCATATTGGATCGGCCATTTTTAATTTCATAAATCTGATCTCAAAAACTTTTATGTACCGTATTTCAAGTAAATCCATCACTTGGTATATTGTTGAGCCAGTTAAAAAAATATACAGGTCCCGAAGGAGGGATTAAACCACCATTTTGTCAATAAATTAAGTAAATTCGTAATTTAAAACAATTTTCTGTCAAACTACAACTAATTTCTTCACCGATGATGGAAAAAAGCATAGGATTTTACCGCGCGGTTTCGATGTGAAAAAAAGTTTTTTTTAAAGTATTTCATGTTTTCATCTAAAAGCCGCCATATTTAATTTTGTGATCGACAAACTGAAATTTTAAGGCCGAATTTTGAAAGAGCATACTCAAAAACAATAATCGTATAATATGATCGTGATCATGAAAATGAGGCTAGAAAAAGAGTAAGAAAATCTCCGTTTCCCGGCGTTAATGGGTTTATATGAAAATAATATTGGCTAAATTGAAAGTGGAAACAACTCGAATGCTCGTCGAAAATTTTGCAGCACGATCTTGTTTATTATTGGGAGTGTGTATTTTTTCGTACGGGAATCGAATTATTAATTTTTTTTTTCCATTATAAATATCCATTGTTGTATTTACTATAGAAGGGAAAACACATCTTGTTAAAAATTGTAAAAACAGCATCAAGAATGCTATAGAGGCGCGAAGACACGACACTATAGGGAATTTCTTGTTGTACCGAGCGAGCTGTATTAGGTTTTTTGAATTTCGCTCGACCAACCACGTTTTTCGAACTAAGAACTTTGAACCGTTAAAACGAGTAATCGAGAAGGGTTACAACAATATAGATTTTTATAGTAAGTGGTTATTTTATATTTATTTAAAAACGGCTTGTTAATAGAATAAATGATCAAAGATTGTTAGTGTGGATATCGATAAGTTCAAATATAGAGCGATCTACATATACCGTTCGTTCAAGTGTTGCCACCATAACCGCTCTCCGCTTTACGCCCCCTACACGTTTTTATTATTGATATTATTTGCCCTCATGATACTGAAAGTCTAGACGAAGAGGTTATGTTATAATTACCGAAGTATTTGTAGTTTACAATACCAGGATTGTATTTATAAAGTTTTATCAACAAGCTGTCAATTGTTATATACATTATAACAACCCTTATACTATAAAAAATTAGTATATCATCGCCTAAATTTTAAAATATTACAAAGGTAATGCATATTTGTGTAACTTTTAGGTTAGGTGGTTAAAATTATTCTTGTTTATTTTAGATGCTGGTACACCGAATAATTCGATCTATACATACTAATAGTTCCCTCTGGCAGTCATCCAGTAAGGGGATGCTCAGTAAACTCCGTAAAAATACTGGTTATACATTCATTAATTGCAAAAAAGCATTAGAACTAAATGAAAATAATTATGAAAAGGTTATACAATTTTTAATATAGACAAAGAAGTTACTCTTCTAGGTATGCAACATAATTTGAACACAATTGTTTTTCGTAGGCTGAATCATGGTTGCGAGAACAAGCACAAATGTTGGGTTGGGCAAAAGCGGAAAAACTGCAGGGTAGAAGCACGACTCAAGGCTTGATTGCAGTTATTGTCAATGATTGCCATGGTTCTCTTGTAGAGATTAATTGTGAAACGGATTTTGTTGCTCGGAATGAACAATTTATGACACTCACAGACACTGTCGCGACAGCAGTACTGAGACACGCCTCAACATACACTGTGAATGGTTCAATTCATAAAACTCTCATTGATTCTAATACTATAAAATCCCTCACGGCACTGGATGGTAAAACTATCGCTGACCATTCCGCTTTGACAATTGGCAATCTTGGTGAAAACATATCAGTTCGAAGAGGCCTTTGTATGTCTGTAGCACCAGACGTAAAATTGGTTGGTTGTGTACATCCGGTACAATCTAATTCACTTGGTGTCGCTGGTGGAAAATATGGTGTATTACTTGCATACAAGTCAGCAGATCCAAGTCAAACATTGGGTGAAGAACTATGCCAACACATTATTGGTAAATTGAAACTATTATTTAATAAACAAATTAAATTTCATTTTTCATAACAATTTTTGTTATTATTATAAGGTATGAAACCTGACAAGATTGGAGATCCGTCTGTCGATGAACCAAACAAAGTTGCAGATGAGGAGTCAACGCTAATTTATCAAGATTATCTTGTCAATCCTGATGTCACTGTACAAGAGGTGTTATCAGAAACTCAGACTCAAATTTTAGATTTTACTCGATTTTCAATAGGAGAGCCTTTAGAATCTCCACAGAATCTAGATGTTATTGAAGTTGGAAATTGAAAATCAGTTTTTTCTTTTGTACATTTCTTAATATTGATAAACTTCATCTTAAAACCAATTACGTGTAAACAAATATAACATTACTACTGTTATCAAAGTGATATATTGTGTTCAAATTGGAGATCCCATAATAAATGATGATCGGTTATTCTCAAAAGAACTACAAAACTGCAGTTCTAAATACATTAGAAAAGAACTACAAATTGATAATGATATATTTTTAATCAAATCAACTTTCGAGTTAAAAAAATTATTTAAAAAAATGTTGACCAAGCATCAAGTAACTTCTTCCAAGTCTGATGGTTTAGCAGCTGAAGCATTTTTCATACGATTTCGTTTTTGAGCTAGTCTAACTGATTTCCAAAGCCACATGCGAGAATCCTTTTTCCAATATGGAGCAACATCTTCTGGGGAATAAAGAACTCCCTAAAGAGAAAATCACAAGATTAATTGCGAGTGCGTTATTAAATTCATAAATACGTTCAAATGTTGAACCTGAAATCTTAAAATTTCTGATGGCTGGATTATTACACGGAGGGAAGTGATTTCACGAGTAGCAATACCTCGCTGCAAAACTTGATCATAATTATCAGTATACGGACTGGTTTGGTTGTCTCTTGTTCTAGGTGACAACGATAACTCGTCCTGACTACCATCACCACCCAGATTTAAATTTTCGATGGCTGAAGTTACACTTTTTGATTCTCTACATCCTCCCAGCGCAACTTGAATTCCCTGTGAGCATAGGTTATACCCTCTAATAGCTGTGATACTAGCATCGCTCCTTGATTTTGCTAATGGATTTCTGTCTTCCCATGTGAAGCTGTCAACTAAGAAATTAGGTTATTAGTGAGATTAGAGAAATTTATTATCGAATATGTGAAAAATGCTCATACTGCTAGAACGATCGTAGTCTTCATTACGCCAATCCATTACCCTAGCCTGTTCCTGTTGATCGATAAAATTTTATAAAGTATACAAATTCACCACAAGTCAAAAAAAATATAAATTTTTAAAATAGAAGAAAGTCACGAGACGTGACTTTCTTCTATTTTAAAAATTGAAAAGGGGACAAAAGTCATGATATATATCAGCTGTGCAATAAAACTTCTATAATTAAATATTGCTTTCTTTAATCTGTTGGGAAACGCAGTAAATTAAAAATATAATAATTTAACAGTAAAACCATTTAAGTTAATACAGATAAAACCAATAATAATAAATAGCGAAGGAAATGAGAATACGTATATTTTGTAAATTGATTATTCTGATTTTTAATATATATATTTAAAAAGTCCAAAGTTCAAGAAATTTATTCATTAAAATTTTTTAAATTTACATATCATAAGAATTTATTTACATTCGAAAATCAAATGGATATACATACCTAATTGTGTATGTATGGGGAAAAAATTTAATTTTTGCACTAACTCGCGATATCGCGAATAATGCGCAAAATGTAATTAACAGGTGTTTCAGATTCCCACGCATTCATATTTTTTAAAGCCTCATTATAGTAAACAACATGAAAAAATTATCAGGGGGTCACGTAAAATAATTTGAATCTTTTGCCGAAATCGGACGCCATATTTTTATTCTGTGTGAAAATTTGAAAGGGCTAAGAGGTTAAAAAATTGTAAATATTGGTAAGTACCTATTCATACATTGTAACGCAAAGAATTGATAGAAAAATAAACAGATATATGTTTGACTTTGGGAATATGGTTAGAAATCGTAGTTATGTTATTTACGAATTACGTACATCCTTTTCAAACGGCAATGTGCAACCATCCATGTTTTTGACGATCATTTCGTCACGCTCATTGAAGGTTCGATGTAACCGATTCATCATTGACAGGAAATTTTTCATTTTTTTTTTGTTTTAATGAAATTAAATCAGTAAACTTACAATTAGTTTGTTTATATTTCCTTCTCAATAACTTTCCGATGATGGAAGATCATTTCACAAAGTTACATATATATTTGAAAAGAAATATCGTTGTGTATATGGAGTATATAGGGTGCAGTAGTATTCATGCAGTATATATATAATATCGAGAAATTATTCGGAAAAAGTCGAACAATTTCGATACTTGCATACATATGTACATACTATTATTTTGGAGTCAGTATCTCTCTCTCTCAAAGAAACGTTTTATAAACATCGCAGACATGAAACGTTTCAAAAACATTACAGACATTTGGTGCCGGTTGGATAGTATATATGTATACCAGAATAAATTAAATCGAATTTTCCGACTTGGATTAAAAAGGATTAAAAATGGATTCATTTCTTCTACAACGAATACTTCTGAATTCTTGTTAATCCAAGTTTTGATGTTTTAATCATTTTTTTTTTTACTGATGTGCACTTTGTTATATATGTAGATAGAGAGAGAGAATATTAAAAATAATTAATTATATAATAATAATAATAATAATAATAATAAACGTCTTTATTGGTATCCTTAGGTTGTACATAAAGAATCAAAAAAAAAATAATTACATAAAAAACAAGCCATAGGCACCAAAAGGCGAGCTACATCATCAAGAATGCTGATACTTTACAGACTGACCTAATTATATATATAGCATAAATATTAAAATTGTTTAAGGCAGTGTGGTGTTACAATAACAAACGGAAAAATGATTAACACCGTTATTCAAAGGAAACTTCCAACAAATTTATCTTGTAAAAATATCCAAAAATATTATCAGGAACGTCAGGAGCCGGAAAAATGTTCGTTGACACTTTGGAAGCACTCAATGCACTCAACGGTCATAGTACAAAACCATATTAACAACGTTTGCTCCTATTATCCCTGCTGAAAATTCCCACATGAGATCCCATGATGTGAGAATTTTACGCAAAATACGAAAATGTCTTTTTTTTTTTTATTTAACGTCGTCTTTTGTGAACCTATATTTGAACGAAATCGCGACGATACGAAAATGTTGTTTTTTGGGGTAAACGTCAAATTCCCACACGGAATCCCATAATTCTGGGATATTTTTTAGACAATTTTAAACAAGAAAGAAATATGTTTTATTGCTATAGAAATCCCATTTCTAAATTCCCATATATGGGATTTCTATTATTTCTTTCTTGTTTAAGTTTCAGAGTTTTGTTCATTGCAAGAAAACAATATTTTTTACTGATATGGGATTTTACGTCAAATTATCACATGGGATTCCATATGAGAATTTTCAGTAGGTTATCGTTTAAATATAGTCTATAAAAATGTATTTGATAAAATAAGGTATAAAGATTAATCTGTTATTGTTTTATATTTATATAATGTAAAGATGATCCTGTTTTCTATGCCATTTATTTTTTAAGGTTGTTGAGAATATTTAATATTTCATCTAAAAATTCTTGTGAAAATGTCATCCAGGAATATCATCCCAATAAAAGAGAAGGAACATTGAAACGAATGTAAATTTGATTTTTTTCAATCCATTTTTAAATGCAATTTAATGAAATTTCAATGAATATATATTTCTTAAATATTCAATATTATATCAGATTCCATAAAATTTTTTAAAATTTCGCAATATTGTTAGGTTTAATTTTATTTGAGCTTGAAATTTACTTTAATTCATATTAGTTTAATCTGATTGAATAATAACACGGGATTTTCTTAAACTTATTAAAACGGAGTCTAAACACTTTAGAAAATAATAAATATATATTTTAATTCAGTATAATGAATGGAAAATATTCTTGATCCTTTCAATATAATTATGAAATTTATATTTTTTCTTATTTAAGACTGCTGTTAAAAATGTCATGAAATTTAATCTAACATCAATGCCCACTAGTACTTGAAATTTAATGATTTTTTAAATTAAACTATATACTAACGTTCATGAACATGATAATTAAAGTGCTTTAGCATTATATTTCAAGTAAAAGTAAATGGATTCGATTGTACGTGTACATTAAATTTCAATGCGGTAACAGACTACGCACATTTCAAGTGCGTGTACATGATTTTTAATGTGCTATTGATAATATTCAAGTGAATGTTCATGAAACTCGACCAAATCTATACATAGTACATATAGTTACATACAAATACCATAAAAATAAAGTCCACTCAAAAAAGTATCGTTGACTCAACCACAGTTGACACAACCATTTACATGGTCGGCGCAAGAATTTCTATTGTATCCTTGGTATCCTTGTATTCCTTTTTTATTTTCTTCTCGTTTTTTCCTTTTTATTTTCTCCTTTTATTGATTTCTTTTATTTAATTCCTTTTCCTTATTCACTTTATTGATTATTGAAAAAAAAAGAAATGGAAGGAACAATTTTAAAATATAAATTGTTTAACACGAGGATTAGTAATATAATAAATAAAAAAAAAAAAAAAAATTGACTGTTTAAACCACTCAACCAACGATGAGTATAGTAGTATATTTACTATCAAGTCGTACTTGCGCTTTCGCTTGTAATGTTGAATTAAACGTAAACATAAATATATCAATTATACATGTAAACAGCAGTAACTCGTTATATTTTTCAAAACAACTGTTATTTAAAATTGATGTACTTAACATTTAATTCAAAATTTCAAACGAAAGCGCAAGTACGATTTTTATATGCAAACTTTATAATATAGTTATCGGTGGTTAAGTGGTCTAAACCATTAATTCCAACCGCCAAGGTAGCTGGGTCGAATGCTGTACTTTTTTCCTTCTTTTCTTTCTTTTTTTTTTTCTTTTTTTTTTCTTAATCATTGAATTTATTATCTTAATAATCCGATAGTTTTCTTTCTTTTGTTCCCCTTTTTTCTTAATTATTATAATTTAATTATAATTTCAGAGGTGTCATGAATACTATATTTTATAAAAATAGCTTTTCATTCCAGTACAAATATATACAATCAGTAACAAAAGTAAGAAAAATAAGAAAATCATTTTAATTTGTCTGTTGAATGAAATTTATTGCGACCATGATGAAGAATATAAGAGAGAGGAAAATCTGAAATAGGGTTGAAATGTATAAAGTATTAAATTGAATGGTCAATTCTTAAGATTGAGCTGCAGCATTTAAATTTTTCTGTGGGTAGAAATAAGAAATTCGCTGCAACCACACATGAAACATTCCTGAATATCCAATTACCACATTAAATTTTAAAACTGGGAGAATCCCTGAAATTTGTCAAGCAAGCACATGAAATTTAAAAAAGAATTATTAAATTTACGGTGCTTCTTTGAAATTTTCCAGTGATCCAATATTGAAACGTCAAGATAATAGCACATTAAATATAAGGCACCATCACGAATTTTTTGTACAGTGCTTGTGGAATCCTCATTGGGGCGTACATGAAATTTAATGGGTAATAATGACATTGAATCCAAGGTCCGGACATGAAATTTTGTATGTACATTAAATTTTAAGTCTGACATTAAAAGTCGTTTAATGTCGGAATTGAAATGTGCTTCCAGTGCATGTTTATTAAATTTAATGCATTTCCTTCTAAAAGTGTAACAAAAAATACATTGGAGTAAGTCGGAGAATTTACACTCCAAAACAGAGTGCAATGAAAATTCACTCCTTTACAAGAGAAGCTCAATTATCACTATTTATGGAGTGAAATTTCACCCCAAGAAATTCAGTGAGCATAGATATTAAAAAGAATTTGTTTCGATAGTCCTGATTTCCTCTTGAATTGAAATGATTGTTAAAGTATATTAAAATCGATTGAGGTATATAGTAGTAGGCCAATGTAATTTAAAATTCAAATTCAGAAGAAAAAGGGGTTAAAAATTTCAATCCATATTTCAATACATTTTTATTTTCGACTCTTTGTATCAATAAGTTACAAAGGCACGAAATGATCGATCCCCTTCCACATTACATCAATTACTCTGAATACATCACTGTCTCATCACAATTTTAAATGACTGTTTTCTGATTTTTTCCCTCACAGACAAAATATGTTCGGTGTCAGAAATATGACACCCAATTGGGATCCCGAACAATAGATTTTGGTGTACTTTTTGGTGTACCGTAAGTGTTCAATATATATATATAAAATAATATAATTTAAAATATAATTTTCGTGATTTATCAGGAAAAATGTTTAACGAAACATAAAAATTCTGTAAAAATGATTTAAAACATACTCTAATTATTATGTTCTAATTTTTTTTACTCATCCCGTGGTAGAAATTGTAAATAATTATTCGAATATAATATATACTTATTCACTGTCTACTTAGTGGACAACATAACTGCGGCCAGTTTCCTATTGGAAATGTAACATTTTCCTTGATATTAATTAGATACCTTTTTTAGATAAATCTTACACAATTTTCTCCGAGTTTTCGAGTATTTTGAATAATTTTACTCAATATTTTTTAGATACCATGATTGTGTACAAATTTTGAATAATTTGAGTTTATTAGGCAAGATATTTAGGCAAAATCGTGGCCACTTTAAATCCAATTTTAATATCCAGATATTTTCACAGTTTTTGTAACAAAAAACTGGTCTATTTATTTTTGTCTAGTTATTGTTCAGTTTATGAACACCCACTTTTAAACCAATAATATTAAACAGCAACTAACTTATTGTATCTAGTGAAATTGGATAGAATTTTTACCAGTGTCGTTGCAGTATAGCTGCGATATAATTTGAATTATAAAGTTAAATTATTGTTTGAAATTAGCAGATTTTGCGCAGCTTGATCACATAATGAAAAGGATACTTTCAAAACAGCAACACGGGGAATTTAATGCCCGTTCGAGGCATCAGATTGTTATATACTTATCGTGAACGGTGACATATAATTCGATGCTTCGTTCTATTCTCAGAGATGTGAACAGTAAAGTTATATACAAACTAAGAGAAACTGCGCGGAACAACCAAATGAATTAGTACACTTTTTATGCTTGTAAAAAAACTACGTTCTATATTAATATTTTTAATTTTTCAACAGAATTTTTTATATATATGATGTGATATGACTTGATGGATTCCCTTTAAACATTTCGCCATTAACGTTACCGGGTCATTCTCCGGAGTAACATTTCATTTATAATTAACGCATTTATAAATAACGTTTTAATTAACGATGAAGATAAAAGATTAAAGTTGAAAGTTAACAACTTAAATAATGGACCACCTTCGGGCGTAAAATTTGATTTTACGCCCATGATACTATAATAAATATATGGACTTTTCGGTGTGGACTTCTCGGCGTAGACTTTTCGTCGTGGACTTCGAAGTCCGGCAATCATATTACAGACATGATTTTACAGAAATTATTTCACATGAACATACATCCAACATCATACGTACCGGCACGGATCTTTTTGAACTATACGAGTAAATCGAATTTAGGTGATGCTGAGTGACAAAATACACTATGAATCCCTGACAACACCTAAAGTCATAGTAACTTTATAAATTTACAACGATTATACTATGACATTCGCGGTAATATCACATTATGCAGAATTAACATTAAGATAATGTTACTCTTGATGCAGTGTAAGGTTACTATAATCTCCACGTTATGTTAACGAATTTGGACTATCATTTTCATGTCTGGAGGTTAAAATTAGGTTTAGCAAGCTCGATTTAATCTTTCTATCGAGGAGTAAATCATAAAGGAGATGTTACGTACCATAAGGCGGGAGATGAGATGTCTTGTAATGCTGCGGAGATGTCGAGAGACAATTTCACCTTGTGATTTACCCCTTGCTTGACACCTTACAATTTACGATTTGTGGAATGTCCTTACAAGACTGACGTGTCGTCAGTGATTTATGTGCAAACTAAATTTTGCAAAGATCTCACATCAACAAGTTCTATTAAAGCATTCCTAAGATTTTTTTGGAAGACAATTGCACATTGTACACATCGGATTAGCTTTAGTTCCTGTGCGTTCCTAAAACTTTCGGGGAGGAGTTAATAATGCCGGATGAACGTACATCCGGCATTATACATGGAACATTAAATTTTGAACTGTAAGTAGACCGAATTCAGATGCTCAATGGGAAAATCACCGACTAATTCTGCGCACCTATATGGCCCTAGAGTTAGAACATATATTATTACTCTCAAGAGTTTTGGAATATAAATTACGCTTTGCGTTCCAAAACCCTTGGGAAGAAATTATGCTGGCGCGCCATGCACATTTATTGAATGTCGAATGCATACGTAAAGGGTTCGATCTCCAACTATCCATTCAGGAGCTGATTCCTTATGAAGTTTCGAATAAAAAAAATTAGCCCATTAAAATGTATGTAGAAAATCATATACCCAAAAAAACATTCTATGTAAAAAAATTCGCCAACTTCTTATTATTATATCTAAAAAAGTTCTCTGCCAAAACAGTAATGTTCCAAAAATTAATTACA